>PVJH01046111.1:0-11988 GCA_004026705.1 Nesogale talazaci | reverse complement strand
GACTCTAGCTGCAGGCATTGCCCACCGGATCAGAAGCATCTTGAGAGCCACTGCCTTGTGGAGGAACCGGTGAAGTGCTGAGCTCTCCATCCAGCTTGCATTATGATAAAGAAGGAGCTCTGGAGGATGGAGAGGAACAGAGATGGAAAGGGAGACACGTAGATGCCACCTGCCACCCAGATGTCCTCTGGAGAGAAGGCGTGGGAAAACCAAGCCCCACCGACCACAGACATTTGTTCCCTCCCTCCTATACCCCAAATGAACACAGAGCCCTTTGCTACAGAGCTCTCCAGCAACGTGGGCCCAGAGCTGTGGCCATGGCCACGTGGACGGCTTCAGTGTCGTTCTAGAGTGACTCTTGTGGTGGTCAGGTGTGGCGGAGCCAGTTCTGACTCACGGCGACTCTGTGCACGACAGAACAAAGCACTGCCCAGTCCTCCAGTGGTCAGGTTTGAGCCCAGGGTGGCAGCCCCTGGGTCAGTCCATCTCACCGAGGGCCTTCCTGTTGGGTTGATGCTTGACTTGACCCACCCTGACGACCTTTCCCCATTGCTGGAGTCACGAGGTGGTGCCAGTAGTCAAGCTGCAAGGCTGGCCGTGCAAATCCACCCTGAGGAAGCCTGAATGTCGGGACTGGTGGTTGGTTTCCCAAAGGTCACGGGCGTTGGAAGCAACTTGACAACCACAAACAGCTCTCCTGGGGCACATCCCCTCACAGCCTGAGGGCACACTGAGATCAAGTACTGGGGAAACAGGCAGTCGAAGAATCTCAGTTCTTTATCTTTCCATCAGGAACACACAGCCATCGGCTTTGGGGGGATAAGGATCACTATGTCTTTCTCACCTTTTTATTTCTGGTGTCCTGCACCAAAAAGACATTCCACACAGGCTCAATACCAAGACCCTGGGCGATCTAAAGGAGCTGGTGGCAGGTGCCATCTGGGGTCTCTGTAACCTAGGAGCCTTTCCACCCCCCACCCATTGCTCTCAAGTTGATTCTGACTCATGAAGACCCTACAGAACAGGGTAAAACAGTCCCATGGCGTTTTCAAGGCAGTCATCTTTCTGACACGCAGCAGTCCAGTGGTTCTCAACCTGTGGGACGCAACCCCTCTAGGGGTCCAATAACCCTTTCACAGGGGTCACCCCATTCATAGCAGTAGCAAAATAACAGTGATGAAGTAGGCACAAAAATAATTTTGTGGTTGGGGGATCACCATAACATGAGGAACTTAATTAAAGGGTCACGGCATTAGGAAGGCTGAGAACCACTGCATTAGTCCGTTTGTTATCTTGTGGTGACTTGTGTGTTGCTGTGATGCTGGGAGCTATGCCACCGGTATTTCAAATATCAGCAGGGTCCCTCTTGCTGGACAAGTTTCTAAACTCAGGCAGACTAGCATGAAGGACTAGGTGGTCTGCTTCTGAGGGATTAGCCACTGAGACCCTCAAAATAGCAGTGGAACATTGACTGATACTGAACTGGAAAATGAGCTCCTCACTTCGAAGGCACGTAGGATGGGGAAGAACTTTCCCTCATAGAAGAGGTGACCTTAATGACCTACTGGGTGGAACAAAGCTCTCAGGCCAGCCCCTTCCTTTGTGGATGGGGCATGGCTCAAGATGAGTAGTTATGGCCGCAAACATCCATTCCTGATCAGATTGTAGAATATACAAAATGTAAATCCGGGAAGATTGGGATATAGTCAAAAATAAAATGGAATGCATAAAGGTTGATAAGCTAGGCACCCATGAGCTGAAATAGATTAGTATTGGTCATGTTGAATCAGGTACGTCTATGGCTTCCTGTGCCTGGATGACAAATTCAAGAGGAATGACATCACGGTCTTCCCCCAAAAGCACATCTCTTGACCTGTCTTGAAGCACAACACTGTCCGTGATAGGGTAATATCTGTGTGCCCACAGAGAAAGCCAGCTAATATAATTTTTATTCAAATGTACACAACAACCACTAAGACCAATGATGAAGAAACTGAAGAACTTTACCAACAGATATAATCTGAAATTCAATCAAGATGCATTCGCAACTATTAGTGATTGAAGTAAGAAAGTTGGGGGGTGGGGTGGAGAATCGATAGATGGAAAATATTGAAATTGCACTGGAGATCACATGCTATAACGCTGTATGATCAACAACATGCGTGGCTACTCCCCACAGGAACCTTGTCAGGCAAAACCCACAGTTGTCCAATGACCACGTCTGTGGAAAGAGAGGATGGAGAAATCCAAAATCATGTCAACGCGAGACCTGGGGTTGACGGTGAAACAGGTCCACAAGGGTTCAGGCAAGTTGAAGCCGAAGAAGATGAAAAACGAGCCATCAAGAACCATAATACAACCTCGAGCGATCCCACCTGGATTTAGAGAACTTCTAGCACACAGGTGGGACACACTGAACAGGAAGTACCGAAGACCAGACCAGGTGTGTGATGACATCAAGAGCCATATACACAAGGAGGCAACGGGTCCTGAGAAGACAGGAAAGAAAGACATGATCAGGGTGGACGTCAGAAGAGACTTTAACCGTTGCTGTTGAATGCAGAGTAGCTTGGAGCAAGCAGTGACGTACAAGAGCTAAGGAGAAACTGTCAAAGGGACACAGAGAAAAGCGTTTTCATGAAATGTGTGAAGGCTCCAATTAGAAATCCAGAAGCATGCTTTCAAGCTGAAAGGGCTAAAGAACAAACAAACAAACAAACAAAAAGAACTAAAGAATTGATTCAAGCCTCCAGTCGCACTATGGAAAGATTCTACGGGCAGGATATCAAATGATGCCAGAAGCCCCAAAAGGAAATGGAAGGAACTCACAGAATCACTATACCAAAAAGAATCGGTCAATGTCCAATTCTTTCCTGTTCCGAAGGCACTCGTGGAAAGCAAGGGTCCAGGAATTGAGGCTGTCAATCGAATGTTCCCCAAAATTGATGCAGTGCTGAAAGCCTTCACATGTATGAGAAGCAATTTGGAAGATTATCTACCTGGCCAACTGGCTGCAGGAAAGTCATACTTGTGCTCATTTGCAAGGAAGCGGACCCCGCAGAAAGCAGAAGTTCAAACAGCATTATTAATATCATGTGGAAGTACTAAAATAGTTGCAAGAGCATATATCAATGGGGGAGTGAGAGGTGTCATTGCAGATGCCTGATGCACCTTAAGGCAGAAAATATCAGAAAGATGTTTAGTAGCGTTTTATTGACAAGGCAGAGGGATTCAATTCTGTGGATCATAACGAACTATGAAGAATATTTTGGGGCTGAGCCCCGGTGGCATAGTGGTTGTGCGCAGGACTGCGGCCCACTGGGACGGAGGTTCAATTACAGCAGTGGGGGTGGGCCTCCTACTCCCACCGCCGGAGAACAGTGATGCCAAAAAAAAAAAATTTTTTTTTGGAGAATGCGAGTTCCAGAACACTTAGGTGTGTTCACGTGGGACCTGTACATAGACAAGAAGCAGTCGTTCGACCAAAGAAGGGACTATCGGGGGTTTATAATCAGGAAAGGTGCACAGCAGGGTTGCACCACTCTGTGTGCTGAGCCAGACATCCTAGAAGCTGGACTACATGAAGAAGAACACAGCCTCGAACTTCAAGGTGGCAAGCTCATGAATAACCAGTGACACGCAGGTGACACAGCCTCGCTTGCTGCAAATGATTTGAAAGACTTACTGATGAAGATCAACGCCTACAGCCTTCATTCAGTATGGATCACGGCAAAACAAAAATCCTAACTGAGCAAAAGACAACATCATGATAAACAGAGTCTCCAAAGAAGCCAGCTTCTGATACATACATTACGGGTTCCACAGACGCAGTTGTACAGCGATAATTATTGATTATAATAAGGTTATAGAGAGTATGAGACAGAAATCATAAGAGTCAGACACATGTCACCTCATGGTAACGTGCTCACCTCCACCCATGGGGCCATTCACGTGGAGACAACGAGTGGGGGAAGGGATTGCATGAGGGAAAGGGACTGAGAGTGTCCAGCAGGAGAGAGTGAGCCTCTATCTTATGTCCAATCCTTATATACCCTTTGGAGCGATGCCAGGCCCCTAATTACAGGTAGGATATACATCACGGGAAGGGGTTGTGCTATATGCACACGTTATAGGAGAGGGAGGTATGGGGCCCCATGTGACAAGACCAGACCCCCCCCCCCACTCCTGGTGTGAGTAAACAGGTTACACTAGAGATCATTAACAACAGCATGTGAATCCACCCACAGGCATCAAGGGAAGGGAACCATCATCCTAACAGCAGGGGAGTCAGCTTTATTGTGAGGCACACAAAGTTCTCTGATAACTGGGAGCTTTGGGGAGCATAGCTAATTAAGTTCCACACCAAATGCTGGTAAACAGTTTGCTTAATATTTTGGAGTATATAATTGTGGGAAAGTCCTGTCTTCATTCCACAGCAGAGAGAAGATTGAAGTTGTCAATGTTTTTATTTTAAACTTGACTCCGCAGTCAATCCTCCACGATGTTCCTTAGAGGGCTTGGGGTGTCCCAAATCCACGACATATTCTTTTTAGTCCCCTCAAATGTTGGTGAAAGCTGGGCCCTAGCTACTCAAGGAAGGCCAGAGAAGAAGGGGTGCATTGGAATTAGGGTGCTGGCGAGGAATATTGAACAGATTGTGGACTGCCAGAAAGACGAACACATCTGTCTTGGGAGAAGTACAAGCAGCTGGCTCCTTAGACGTGAGCACAATGTGACTTGGTTTCATGTCCTTTGGGCATGAGGGAGGGACCCATTCCTGGAAGAAGACTTAAGACTTGGTAAAGCGGTGAAAAAGAAGACCCCCCAGTGAGGTGGACTGACATAGTGGCAGCCAGCAGTGACGAAAGGTAATAATTCTATGTAAGGTTCAGGACCAGGCGCGTTTCCTTCTTCAAGTCAACGCAACAGCGGGTCACACAATCGTGATGCAGCTGACTCCAGAGGAAAAGCTGGGGACTTCCAAGAGCCCACCTTTTCACAGGGTGCTTAACCAGTGTGCCATCAACCTCCCCTCAGCGCTCTCCCACCAGGGGCTAATCTGGGGCCGATCCAGTAACAACGCCTCCCAGACAGAGCCTGGTCCCTAACACAGAGAACTGGCCTGCTGGCAGATCTGAGCGGCTCCTCTTCTGAGTCCTTGGGGCTCTCCTTCCCGTTATCCCTGCCGTTAATTTTCCCCACTAGGGCATGGGAGCAGCAGATAACCTCTTTACCCAACCCAGCAGAAGCAGCCTGCTGCCTGTTGCAACCGCAGGGAGCAGGCTGAGTGGTTCACGGGCAGCTAATTAAAGGAGACATTTCCTACGGTCCTTTACAAGCTGTTGAGAGAAGAGGAGAGATAGCCCGGAAGGAGGCTCTCACGCGGTCTCCCCCATCACTGGGTGTCATCCCAGACTCCTTGATGCTCAGGAGTTTAAAAAAGAACAAGCAACTACACCGCTGCTTTTGAGTCGACTCTGCCTTAAAGCCACCCTGGGGCTGCCCTCTGGGGCTTCCGACAGACAGCTTCGTCTTCGCAGCCTTGGAGCGGCTGCTTTGACCACTCACCTCCGTGCTTTCTCCTTCGCGACATCGGGACAGAAGGGGCCGTGCAAATCATCCAGCCAAGTGTTGGCAAAGATGAGGAGACTCTGGAACTTCCATGGCGGGGCTGTACAATGGTGCACCCACTATGCAGAACGGTCTCAAAAGGCTAAATAGAGTGACCACACGAACCGGGGATTTCGCTGCTGGGAATATATCCGAGAGAAACAAAACCATGTCCACACGCACAAGAACATCTTCAGCAGCATCTTGCCCAAGAACCAAAAGGTGGGAACAAGCCAAAGGTCCATCCACTGATAAATGGATACCCCAAATGGGGTGTGTCCATAGAGTGGAGTGTTCTTTGCTCGCTAGAAGGAAATGTGTGGGTGCAGGCATACGTTTACTAGAGATTCTTGACAGCCATAAACAGATGCCTTTCAACAGTAGCTGTCTGAATTTGGAGGGAGAAGACCACAGTTTGCATGGGACCCCTTCGCCAACTGGCATGCTAGTCACACAAAAAAACGGTCCAAACTCTAACGAAGTAAGGTGCATCTGGGGTCTTCAAAGCATACTCCTGTTGGCCAGCTAAGTCACAACTGGATCCCGACTCATCAGAAACAAAACAGTGAGAAAGAAGGTAACAAAGGATAGAGCAGAGACAAGTTTACAAGGGCCACAACCTCCTCCCTCTGCCCTGCGAGCAGAAAGACAGAGCCGGCTAGTCTCACAGACCGTTCTGCCCCCTCAACAAGAGTTGGTCTCAGAGAGACACACCCCTCCTCACAAAGCCAGGATGAAAACATGGTGCCAATGTGTTTCCCTCCAACTCCCCCCAAGCTACCTCCAGGAGTCTACAATCTCTGTATTAAAGTTATGTGCATGGAAAAAAAACCCAGGAAACAAACTATTTCAAAATGTTTCATGACCCTAAACAGAAAATCTGCACCACTAAGAAAAAACATTCATTCTCCATATCCCCTTACTCCCTGTAAGCACTAATCTACATTCTGTCTGGTTTCATTTACCTAATCTAGGTATTCCATATAGGTGTAGCCAGACAATATTTATCCTGTTGGGTCTACCTTTCATGCAGCATGCTTTCAAAGTTCGTCCGTGTGGGATTGTGGCATGTATTCAGAATACACTCTCTTTTTTATGGTTGAAGAATATTCTATTGTATGTGTCCACCCCATTTGATTTTTCTAGCCATCTGTCGATGAACATTTTGAATTGTTTCCATATTTTTTTACTATTGTGAGTAAAGCTACAATAGACATTGGTGTACGAACATCTGTCTGCATTCCTGCTTTTTGTTCTTTTGAGTGTTGGAGGGGGCTTCAAAGAGTTTCTGGAAAAATTATCTGTCCATTCCATTTTCTGTTTTTTTTTTGGGGGGGGGGCATCACTGCCCTCTGGTGGTGGGAGTAGGAGGTCCAGCCTTTGCTCCTGTGAGGCTGGAATTGAATCTCCATCCCAGTGGGCCGCAGCCCCGTGCACAAGCACGCCACCGGGGCTCAGCCCCATTTTCTCATGAACTTTTTGAAATCTACACATATACCTAGGAATGGAAATTCTTGTTCATATGGCAATTCTCTGAGGAACTGAAGAAAATTGTGTCTCAAAACCTCAGTGCTGGCGAAATTAGCATATCAGTACACATGTATCATCTTTGCCCTGCATGTCCCATGAACATGGGACTTCATTTCAATGCCATCTGCGATGGTGAGGTCTTGCGTCACCTTGGCTTCACCAGGATTTTCAGTGGTTTGGCAGTTGACTTAGTAATCCTCTGAGGTGCCCTAGCACCATGTAATCAACTCCAGAAGGGGGTCTGCTATAGTTTTAAGAAGTCTAGAGAGGGGCTTAGCCCCAGTGGCATAGTGGTTGTGTGTGGGACTACGGGCCACAGGATTGGCGGTTCAAATCCAGCAGCAGCTCTCCAGGAGCAAGGCTGGGCCTCCCACTCCCACCAGGGAACAGTGATGCCCCACCAAAAAAAAAAAAAGTCTAGGCTGAGCCCCGGTGGCGTAGTGGTTGTGCGCGGGACTGCGGCCCACTGGGATGGAGGTTCAATTCCAGCAGTGGGGCTGGGCCTCCTACTCCCACCACCGGAGAACAGTGATGCCCCCCCCCAAAAAAAAAAAAAAGTCTAGCGAGGATGCAACCTTCTTACTGAGGTCACAGCCCTGGTGCAATTGAAAGCAAGTTTCCTCAGGGGTGTGGCCTGCTTCCAATAGACAAGGATGCTGTGGAAATGCCTGCCTCTCTTTTTGCTGGATCTGGGCCCTGCACCTAGCTCATCAACACCCACCCTTTGGACTTGAGCCAGTGACCTACTTTATTGCTTGCCAATACTGAGAGCCACCAGCAGCCTGACAGCTGGCTTTGGATTCATTTGCTTCTGCAGCCACCAGTCAGTCTCATTCCTATTGATCTTGGATTCATCATCCCCCACAGATACAAGAGTCAGGAGAAGCTTCCAGCCTAATGTCTGAACACAGACTTGGATGCTGCCTGGACTTTCTGGCCTGCTTATACCGAATCTGCAATTTTCTTAAAACACACACACACACACACACACACACTTACTTTTACACATGCACAGCTTTACTGATTTCGCTTCTCTAGAGACATTTGCATCTAAGGAACCAGCTTAAATGTGCCATTAAGCAAAGAAGAATTATTAATTTATAGCTGTGATTAAAACACCTTTCCATTCCCCACAGGCTTGTCCTTTAGGCTGCTGTTCAACAATATTGTGCCATGTTTACCAGTAAGTCTGGCCAGGTGTTTTCCTCAGACTGTTTCTCTAGGGGAGGGGCCTTCAGGGAGACAGCCTTCCCCATCAGATTCCCTTGGCAGATCAGTCCCTGCCAAGTGCAACAGAAATCCTGTCTGTTGAACACATACAGAACATCAAAGAGTTCAGAGGCCACTCAATGGATTCTCAACACGCACAAAGCTGCTTGACTCCTGGTGGCACACCTGTTTCACAGGGACCGGATCTAGACTGCAAGATGCACATTGTTTTTTCCGAGAGCCTGGCATCTCAGAGCTGGCCTCCTGAGATGAATACATATCAGTGTGGTCACATCTTCTCTGCCTCGATAGAACCCTTTGTCTTTCTCCTGTGGTGAGGCAAAGAACGGGTTTAAATGCTCTGAGTGGGGAGGGCAGATCCATTTAAACAGAGAGAGACGCAAATCCCTGAAGGTGGGGTCGGAAGTTAACTAATGAACCAGAAATGGATCTGCCCAAAAAATGGGCGAAGAAGAGCCCAGGGATCTGCCGTGTCTGTAAGAACGTGGCAAATCCAGCTGAGGGCACGCCTCAGACTTCGGTGAGCTTGCTAGTATCCCAGGGCCACCCTGGCGTGGCAGGTAAGCCACGTGAGACTAGCTGTCTCTGGGATTGACTAGCAGGGCTGGGTCTGATACTGTCAGGCAGTTTGGAATTTTGGAGATAGAAGAACATGAAGAATTAGTCTACAACACAATAACCACGAGACAAAAAACTGGGAAAAAAAAACAGCAAAGGGCTCAAATAGATATTTTTCCAAAATTATCCATCAATCACTGGACTCAGCATCACTCATCATTAACCAAACAAAGCCCATTGCAGGCCAGATAAGACAGGGTGGACTTGCCCCAGCGGTTTCCAAGGCTGTGATATTTATGGCAGCAGGCTAGCACGTCCTTCTCTCACAAAGCAGGTGGTGGATTTGAACCGTAGACCTTTGGGTTAGTGATCTAGGACTGAATCCCGATGCCATCAAGGCTCATTCATTAATCATTAAGGAAAGGCCACCAAGGCCATTTTCAGAAGTTCAGAATGAAAAAGCAAACTCACTGTCGTCAAGCTGATGCCCACTCATGACCTATGGACGAGGCAGAACTGTGCCTGCGGGTTTCTGAGACTGTAACTCCTTTTTTTGGGGGGGGGGCATCACTGCTCTCCGGTGGTGGGAATAGGAGGCCCAGCCCCACTGCTGGAATTGAACCTCCGTCCCAGTGGGCCCCAGTCCCGCGCACGACCACTACGCCACCGGGGCTCAGTCTGAGACTGTAACTCTTTACAGAAATAGACTCGTCTTTCTCCCTCAGAACTGCTGATGGTTATGTAGTTATGTAACTGCAATTCCATGATCTCCTGTCATCTTGAGTGAAGGAGTGGCATCTAGCCTGTCAATCAGATCATTGCCATTGAAGCCTCTGTGTGGACATGGCCTTCTCCTAAGGATTTTGGGAACTCCTGCCTTCCTCTCTGGAGGTGAGAAAAACTCTCCCTGGGAGACATTCCTGTGGACAAGCCACATAGAGATACACTGAAGACAGCCAGAGCCCTGGAACTGGGGACCCACGCCAGCACTGAGATGCTTCCATCGCCACTGGATCCACAAGACTTTCCACCCGCTGGCCTGCAATCTTCTGGCACTCAGCATCATTGCATGTGTTGCGTGAGTCTGAAGAGGAATTTATAGACTGGTATCAGACATATGGTCTAATTTTGGACTTATGGATTTAATCTGGACTGGGCTGAGGTGATTTCTTCATATAGAATTACTCTTGCTATAACGTTCTTTCTTACACATGAGTGTCTGTGAATTTCTCTAGTCCACACAGACTGACACACCACTCTGGTGAATCACAGCTCCATGCATAGCCTCTACAAGACCAGGGCAGCCCACGGTCGATTCAATTTTCTTCATTAACACGATAATTAAAGTGCATTGATTGTTCTCTAGTCTCCCTCACTCAGGTCCAGCTTTCGCATGTTCAAGGACAATTTGACACTCAGAGTGACATCTTTGCGTTTTGGCACTTTGAAGAAGTCTTTTGCAGCAGACCCACCTACAGCAGTACATCATTTGATTTTCCGACTGTAACTTCCCCAAGCACTCGTGTGGGCTCAAGAGAAAAAGACTCGTTGGCAACCCCGGTCTTTGCCTCGATGATCATGCTGTCTATTGGTTCAGTTGGCAGGATTTTTGTTTTGTGGTGAAGTATGATGCACACTGCAGATGGTACACCGTCTCGGCTTTTTCTCGGGAAGCATTTTGAAGCATTGCGCCATCGGCCTGGGTTCACGAGCCTTTCTCCCACCCGAAGCACATGTTCCTCTGCACACAGTCCTGCCTCTCGGGCTACTTGTTCAGCAGACAGATGGAAGAAATATGATGAAAGGCCACAACCTGAGTTTAAACCTCTCAGTATGCTCTTGTTCTGTTTGGATTTCCTGCCTCTCGGTTTATGTGTGATCACAGGTAGGTGTTGCGGAATTCCCATCCTTTGAAATGTCATCCATAGTTTGTTATGATCCCCACAGTTGAATACCTTTGCCTACACAATAAAACATCTTTTGGGCTTTCTCTGTTTTTATCCAAGATCCATCTGAGGTCAGACATGGCGAGAACCCTCGTTCTGTGCGTACATATGTATGCAGCAGGAATTTCTGGCAGCTCCCAGGCGATGCACTGCTGAGACCTAAAAAATAAAATGCCTTCAGCAAAAGTTTACTTGCCTGTCGTATTAGCGCTATTGTGTGGCAATTTCCGCCTTCTGTTGGATCTGGTTTCTGTGAGATACACCAAATACGGGTCTCTTCAAGTTGGTTGGCATCTAGCATGGCACCCGTCTGTCGAAGCATCTCCATTGGTGTGCCCTCTGTCCGTCTAGCTGTCCATTGTTCCTTGAAGCCTGCAGTTCCACTCCCAGATCTAAGCTTCCAAGAGCACACGCAGCTTCACAGCGCCACTCACTGGTCAACATTCCCTGCTGGCCTGCTTCCACCTCTGAGGGCTGTTTGGGGATATTTTGTTGACAATTATATTTCTCTAGCTAAGATCCTAATGTAGACTTTAAAAACTGTGTGTGTGTTTTCACTTGCCATATGACAAGATGAGGCTTCCCAGGTTGTCACGACCTTTCATACATGAGGACGGCCACCTTGTCATTTTCCAGGATTCTCCCCTCTGACCACTCCCCGCCGCAGTCTCCTTGCTGATGAAATGCACAGGAAAAAGAGTTTCCTGTGTATGAGCTTGAGAACAGACCCGTCAGAATGGGTGCCTGTCGCCAGTCTGATCCCAGCTCCCTCACCCTCTGCATGCTCCCTGGCTGGCGAGGTGTGTGCCCGGCACAGGAGGGGGACAGGCGGGCTCCAGGCAGGTGTGCATCCAGGCAGTCCTGCAGCCCAGGGCTGGGAGGTGTGTGTGGTGCCACACCTTCCCTCCCCGCTAATGACACCACACTTGTCACCTCCTTCACACCGCAGCCTGGGAGTCATCTGAAATGTGAATGAGCTCCGGTTCCCAGGCCAGGAGGGGGTTGTGATCACCCTCCTGTGCCTTATAAGGCAAGCGGGACTTGGGGAGGCCCTCGGCGCAAGCAGAAATTGGGAGACGTCTAAGACAGCGGTTCTCAACCTGTGGGTCCCAGC
>PVJH01046110.1:0-12004 GCA_004026705.1 Nesogale talazaci | reverse complement strand
TTTTTTTTGGGGGGGGGGTAGTATCACTGCCTTCTGATGGGAGTAGGTGGCCCAGCCTTGCTCCTGGAGAGCTGCTGGTGGATTTGAACCACCAGCCCAGTGGGCCACAGTCCCGCGCACAACCACTACACCACCAGGGCTCAGCCAGAGCCCAGAGCTCTTTCTACAGTTCGATGGCCCATTCTGGCTTCTCAAGGTCCAAACTCACTGCCGCTGAGTCAATTCTGACTGATAATGACCCCGCCGGGCAGTGCAGGACTGCCCCCGTGAGTCTCTTCACGGGAGTTAGAAAGCCTCATCTTTCCTCCAGGGTGCTTTTGAACCGCTAACCTCACAGCGAGCAGCCCACTTTGTAGCCACTACACCACGAGGGCTCCTTTCAAGCTGGACAGGGTCAGAGATGCTGTGAATTAAGCCTGACTTATGGAGAGTCTGTGCGTGGCAGAGCAGAACAGGGCCACACAGGGTTTCATACAGGGGGAGGGGGGGTACAGGAGGCTGACTTTGGGGGAATGTGGAAGGCCAGGCCTTCTGTGCTGCTTCTGGGTGGACTGAAACCCTTGACCCTTTGGTTAGCAGCTGAATGCGTTAACTGTTGGTACCGCCCAGGCTCTTTGAACCGGAGCTTCAGACCAGTTGGTTCTGGTCCCAGATCCAGACACCAGCAGCTACATTTTAACACCCCGTCCAGTTGTTTTTTTTTTAATCACTGGGGGACCAGGGTACAATGTAGCTCTTGACTCAGTGTAACGAATGGGCCCGTCTGAAGGCCTGCACTGAGCCTCAAAACCCAGCAGCACAGAGCCCAGTCTGACTCCGAGGGGAGAGTTGAATCCCGACTGTTTTTTTTTCAGAGACAGTGACTCTTTTGTTTTTTTCTGGTTTTTGGTTCTTTTGGGGGCATCACTGCCCTTTGGCGGTCGTGGGAGCTACCCAGCACTGCTCCTGAGAGCCGCCGCTGGATTTGAACCTTCAAGCTCCTGGGCCGCAGTCCCGCACTCAGCCGCTTGCGCCACTGGGGCCCAGCCCGAGACTGTGACTCTTTAAGGGAGCAGAGAGCCTCCCCTTTCTCCTGGCCACCCCACGGAGGCGGCCCAGTGTCTGAAACGCCCCTTGCTTTGGGCCCAAGCCGTGTGGAAAGGGCTTGCCTTGGTCTTCTGGGAGCTTCAGCTCGGACAACCCCTGCAATGAGTCACAGGCTGAACTCTTGTCAGCCGGTTCCCAAGAGGATGAGCCGGCGGACAGGAACCAGGGGTGAGAAGCCGTGGGAAGGTGATCCTGGCCCGGGCCTGAGGGAATGTGGGAAGCACTGAGGCCGGCAGCAAGGAGATGGGAAGGGGAGATAGCCCTGGAAGGACAGGGCTGCAGTGGCGGATGGGTAGACGGACGGGCCGCTCAGGCAGCTTGGCTTCACTGCCAACTGGCCCTGTGGTGCTGGGCAAGTGTCTCTCCCGGTCTGAACTCCAATCGGGGTCAGTGCTGGGGAACTGACTTGCTTCTTGGTAGGCTGGAGTGTCAGGTTGGTGCCCGTGGGGTGGGGCGGCTGCCACGGCAATGATCTCTGCAGAGATAGTGCCCAGGCGACTGTTGCCAGGACTTCCATGGTCAAGTCCAAGAGCGCAGGGATTGGTCCTCATCAGTCAGCCTTGAAGCAGGCTCCTCCACACCCCCTGAAGTTTTGTGGGTTAGATAAATTGACACCCAGAAAGGTGTCAGGAGCTGGACACCAACTAGCGTTCTAGGTGTGCCCGCTCTTATTCTGGCAGGCTGGGTGACCTCGGCCAGACCTGTGCACCTCTCTGGGCCTGCATTTCCTCATCCAGGGAACAAAGAGGTTGCATGAGGCCCTCTCACCTTTAACCTGCGACCAGTTTGCCTTCAAACAGGACACACAACTTTAAGCCAAAGGGTCGTCTCAAGGGTCCTGGCAAAGTACTAACAACTGTTGGGACCATCGCTGGCCAATGGTAACTACCCCTTCCGTGGCTGTCAGGTGGGAGAGCTGATGACAGGTCCAGGGTGGCTGCTCTTCCTCACGGTCTTCCTTGGAGGACCCTTCAGGGTTATGAATAAATGGATCTAAAGGAAGTTAAACAATTGCTATGGGCCATTCCTTTGCACAGTGGCTGGACAGCTCTGGTTGACGGGAGGTTACAGGCACTGTGAGGAGCAAGGAGGTTCTTCCTGGGCAGCAGGGCTGCTGACGAAGCTGGCAGCCCAGCACAGCTCTGGCCAGGACCTCTGAGCACAGGATCAGACCAGCTCCGTGGTCATCACAGCTCCCTGCCACAGCTGGGCCGTCCCCAGAGAGCCACGGGTCAGGTTCCATGCCAGAAGCGCCGGTGCCCAGAGAAGTGGGCAGGCCCAGTGGGAGCTGGCAGGCCCCTGAGGAAGCAGCCCGGAATCTGGGGGAAGCCAGGACTCCTCCCCTCCCAGAAGAGCAAGCTTTGGGCCGGGGCCAGCCCCGATTCTCCATCCACCCGGGCCCAGCAGTGCCCCTCCCCCTGCCCGCTCCCCACAGGACTCTGCAAAGCTCCTTTCTGCCCACTTTCCATTCCCAGGCCTGCGCCTCAGCCACGGTGCTCAGGGAAGTTGGCTGAAAGAGACATTTTCCATGCTCTGGATTCTTCCACTGGGTGACTGTCCTGTCTCCACGCTCCCGAGCCTCTTCTCCAGCTGGTCACCCAGAACTCAGAAGGAGGGGAAATGTCCGGTCAACTTTCATTCTGTGCATGTTGTTATTGCAGCTCCGAGGGCCTCAGCCACGGTGCTCTGCAGCAGCGCTGTGGGTTAACCCTTGGGCTGCCAACTCCAAAGCAGGCTGCTCTGAGGAGGGGTCAGGACGCGCTGTCTGCCCCAGTGAAGCTGGACCGCCTTGGGAAAGCCAGGGAGCAGTTCTGCCCCGTCCTGCAGGCGGCGGTGACCAGTCAGAGCAGACTGCAGGGTTTGGGATTGAGTCTTCACCTTGCTACTCTGTGAGGCGGGCGAGCCCACCAGGGAGGCGGGATCTGGGGCCAGATGGTCTTGATCTACCTGCTGGCTTTTCCAAACCCCCAGCCAGCCCACCGGAGAAAGACGGGACTGTCTCCTCCCGTCAAAAGGCACGGTCCCAGAGACCCACAGGGGCGGTTTCCCAGGCCCGGCGGGGCCACGGAGAGTCGGCGTGCGCTCGATGGCCGTGGGTTTGGCTTTTGGGGTCTCCGCTGGCCTCTCACGGCGTGACTTTGGGAAGGCAATCGTAGCGAGTCCGTTCCTTATGACACGCTGTTCAGAACACGGAAGACACGGGCCCACGTGTCCACCCAGAGCTCTGCTCACGTGGACCAGCAGAGCGGGGAGTAGCCGGCGGGGCCACGCCTAGTCTTCGTCAGGGTAAGGAAGAAAGGGGCCGTTAGGACACCGCTCCCCGCTTTGCTTACGACTCGAAATACTGCCCGCACCCCGAGGGCAACTCAGATGACCCAGAACCTTCCACAAGCAAGTTTACTGGCCAGACAGGCAAGATGCCAGCTGTTGTCCAACTCGTCCTCACAACAGGAGTAAATTTTTATGACATACCCCCCCTTTTTTTTTAACACAGGCAATAAAGTATAGCTGTAGGTCTACATATATGATTTCCATTACCCTCCCCCAGGCAAATAAAGATCATATTTATAACATGTTAAAAGGCACCAGGGGAGGGGGCCGAAGGGAGCAGATACCAAGCATCAAAGAACAAGAATCACATCACTATGAATGAGGGGGAGAGCAAAGTGGGGACCCAATGCCCACTTGTGGGTAACTGGACACCCTTTTACAGGGGAGTTGTGGGGAGGAGACAGGCCAGTCAAGGTGCAGTGAGGTGGCGGTGAAGCATACAACTTTCCTCTAGTTCTTGAAGGCTTCCTCCCCCCAACTATCATGGTCTCAATTTTACAAGTCCAGCTGGACTGGAGGAGGTACACTGGTAGGGATGGGAAATGGAAATACAGGGAACCCGGGACAGATGAGTCCCTTGGGGCCAGTAGTAAGAGTGGAGTTACTGGATGGGTGGAGGGAAGGTGGGATAGAGAGGGAGAGCCAGCTATAAGGATCTACACATAACCTCCTATCGAAAGGACAGACATTGGAGGAGTGGGCGAGGGGAGACATCGGGCAGTGTAAGTTATGGCAAAACAATAATAATTTATAAAGTATTGGGGCTGAGCCCCGGTGGTGTAGTGGTTGAGTGCGGGACTGAGGCCCACTGGCTTGGCGGTTCAAGTCCAGTAGCAGCTCTCCAGGAGCAAGACTGGGCCTCCCACTCCCACCAGAGGGCAGTGATGCCCCCCCAAAACAATTTATAAAGTATTGAGGGTTGGTGGGGGAGCAAGGATGGAGGGAAAAGATGAGAAGCTGATATCAAGGGTTCAAGTGGAAAAGCAGATGTCTGGAGAATGATGAAGGCAGCAGGCCTGCGAAGAAGCGTGGCACAGTGTATGTATTCATGTATTATGGAAAGCGACGGATGAGCCCCCAATAGAATGATTTTAAAAAGGCACTACAGTTTTATGATGGTGGAGGTGGGGTGGGGAAAGGTATTGGACTTATATCAGAATCCAATCATAAGTCAGGGCCTACCTGTATTAAGAAAGGAAAAGGGGGGGCTGAGCCCCGGTGGTGTAGTGGTTGTGCGCGGGACTGCGGCCCACTGGGACGGAGGTTCAATTCCAGCAGTGGGGCTGGGCCTCCTACTCCCACCACCGGAGAGCAGTGATGCCCACCCCCCCAAAAAAAATCAAAGAAAGGAAAAGGGTCTCTAATCTAATGATGTGGGTTTCTACTTGAAAAAGTCCTGGCCTGAGCCCCGGTGGCGTAAGTGGTTGAGTGCGGGACTGGGGCCCGAGGGCTTGGCGGTTCAAATCCAGCACCGGCTCTCAGGAGCGGCACTGGGCAGTGCCCACGACCACCAGAGGCAGTGATGCCTCCCAAAAGAAAAAGCCCCTAAAATAGCCCCCCAAGGTAAGAAGGTAAATTTTATGTACTGGCATGTGGCTAAGAGGTGAGAAGAAATTGAGTCGAGGGAACCAACACGGAATGACTGGTATCTAATGTGGATGGTCGGACGGTGGTTCTCTGCCAATGACCCCCCCCCCCGCCTTTTTGTAGAGTCGGCCCTTGGCTGGTCAGAAGTGAGTGTGGTGCCTCTGCTCCGGGGCACCCAGGTCTGTGCATGTGCACCTCACCAGATCTGGCCAACAAGGCTAACGGGTAATGAGCACATCTCCTGAGAAGCTGGCCTGTCTGGGACTTCTTCCTACGTCCTGCAGCCTGGTGGCCGAGCGGAGCGGAGGGCACCCCAGACAGGAGACACACCCATTCAAGTGCGGAATGCCATGCCCATCTTCCCTCCTGCTCCTGGGTTGCTATGATGTGTGTGTGTGTGTGTGTGTGTGTGTGTGTGTGTGTGAGAGAGAGAGAGAGAGAGAGAGAGAGAGATATGCAGAGACAGAGACACTTCTCCATCTCTCAGGCTTCATTTCTTGCAAGTGTTCTCTGCCCTAAATCGTTCAGCTTATGAGTCTATTTAGGGGAAGAAGAGAAGAAAATCACTGAGCCCCATCTACCTGTATCAGGCCAGGTTGCCTTCATTACAGAGCCCCCCACAGCGACCATCGACTTTTCCAGTGAGGACATATTACCCTACAGAAAAGCTAAATCTGAAGACGAAGCAGCTGCAGGACGGCTGGATTCAATGGTTTGCCTTTGTGAATGCCATCTTCTGACTAGGTCCCTCCACGAGATCTCACGGGGTCAGTAGAGTTCCAGGGACCAATGGAAGAAGAGAGGGATCCTTCGTGATTGAAGAAGGAAAGGACACAGTCATGTGGATGGGGGGAAGCCTGGGACGCTGATTTGCGGATGTGGCACATCTCAAGCTTATGCTAAAACTTGAACTCAAGGGGACTTCTGGGAAGATGGCTCTGAGTTAGCCCCCTGCCCTTTCCCAGCTCTCCAAACTGGACCTTGACTCTTCTGAGATGCCTCCAAGCTCTGCCAGCCCAATGGACAAGAAGTGTGCACTCTCTGGTCAGACCTCGAGTTACTACCTGCAACTGTGATGTTCCCCTCAACCCCGTTGTCCTGCTGATCTAATAAACATGTGACCGCTAGCCGGAGATCCACAGCAGGCCGGAGATCCAGCACACAGATCTTTTTTTGCCTTGGGTGTGGATACCATCTACGGTGTTTTTCGGACTATAAGATGCACCTGACCATAAGACACACCCAGTATTTAGAGCAGGAGAACAAGAAAAACCATTCGGAACCAAATAGTACCAGTATACTAAAATGTTCTTGGGTACCACCCCTTTGGACTATAAGATGCACCCTCCTTTCCTTCCACTTTTGGGGAAAAAAAGTTCATCCTATGGTCCGAAAAATACAGCCGGTGGCAGCAAGGTGGACAAATTGCCCCCCCCCCATCCTCTTCCAACCCCAAACAGAGAAATAGAGCCAGTGTGACCCCCCCAAGAGGAATGACGTACATTTAAAAATTCTCTTTATTATTCCTCAAAACAACCAATAAATTATGTTACTAAAAAAAAAATAGAGCAGAGAACCATTTTTCAGTCCATGCTTGCTTTGTTTAATGGGTTATCTATCTGACACTGCATATGCTCAAAGAGACATGGACAATATTCATGGCAGCATGTTTGTAATGACAAGAAAGAAAGAAAAAGATTATAAAAGCTCATCCCTGGGAAAAAGGATGAATGCTAGAGGGCTTCCAAAACTGTGTGGAAACTGGGATTACACGATAATGGAAATTTCTACAAACTTCTGAAGTCCCCCTATACCAAACAAATGAACCTCATAAACATCGAATGTGAGCACCAAGTGGCAGGAGAACGATATTTAAGTCTAATGCCACGCAAAATTGTGTCTCTGGGAACATCTGTCTGTAGGAAATAGAATCTAGACGTGAACTTGAAGTCACTAACAGCTACAGCTTACCGAGTGCTCAGTGTGTGCAAACTATCTGACAAACTCACGCTGGTCTGATGGAATCCTCACACCAGCCTGAACACAAACATCCATTTCATATCCCCATTGTCCAGATGATAAGACGGAGGCCCAGAGAAGGGAAGTCACTCACTCAATGATGCATTATAGTGGCATTTCTGGTAAAGGGCTCATCTCCTATAGGATAGGAAGGATCGCCCTAGTTCCAAAACGATGAAATGCAGGCTGAGTGAGGTCCCAGGTCACACAGAGACCAAGTGCTCAGAGTGGGATTTGAACCCAGGTCTTTTTGGATCCCAAACCGGCCACCAACAAACACTGTCCCATCCATGAAGCTCGGAAAACATGTCCCAAGAAGACATGGAGAAGTGAAAAGGAAGCGTCCAGTCCATCCCCGCTAGTATTTTTAGTTGAACTCTGAACGGAACGGAAGGGGACACTGCTCACACTGAAACGGAACTTGGGTATTTTTTCAAGCTGCTGGACTAGAATGCTAAACATATTCTTGTGACAGGGATAATGACTTAGATCAGTCTTCCGTCACCCCTTCCCTCTTAAATCTTGTAATTTGCCCAAGGTCATGACAGAGCGGAGGGATTCTCAGTGTTTATAAAGCCACCGTGGATGAATTTTCCATGACGACTCCCAATCTTCCCTTCCCTTCCCTTCCCCTCCCAGGACAGGGACTTGGAGCAGCTGTATCTCCTTACTGCTCTTCCAGGCACACACCTGAGTCTGTGTTTGCTGAGAGAAGAAAGGAGCAAGCCAGGGCCCCCATGAGACGTCTCATTCCCACCATCCAAGGGCAGACACGGGGCTTGATTCCTTGGGGGAACCAAGTGGGACCTCTGAGGGGAAGCATCCTGCTCATAGCTGAGAAGCTGGAACTTTTCCCCACGTCCAGTGATCCTGGGTATCTGGACCGTCCAGCTGCTTGCTGGCCTACAGATTCAGGTGGCCCTGACCTCATTCGAGGCAGAGTGTGCCACTCCCCCACACCAAGTCAGGGGGCGGGGTGCTCTGAGAAGACAGGAGGGACCCCGGAGAGGCAGTCGTCTTTGTCTTTCCAGAGCTCCATCATTTTTTCCATAGCAGCCTCCTCCCTTCCAGGTGGGAAGTCCCTGCTGGCGGCTGTGGGCGTGTTCCGTGGGGCTGGTTTGGTGCTCTCAGCCCTGGCAGCCAAGAGGCCTCCCCTTTTATGCCAACCTGCCCCTGGCTTGCTGGTGGGGCCATACGTAGGAGTCCTTCACCCCATGGCACTGGATCGCCTTGCTTTGCATCCTGGCACTGCTCCCTGTTGGCCTCTTCATGGGGCTGGGCCTCCCTGTGTGGGGCAGGCAGTTTCCGCGGCTGGACACGGCTTTGGAGGACTTCATGAATAAGCCTGGAGGCAGACTCACCATGGCGCTGGTGATGGACTTATTGAAGTTTGTTACGGGACCCTGAGAGAGCCATGTCCTGTCTCGGGGGCCTCCGTTTCCCCAACTGGACAATTAGGAAAGCAGTCTTTGGGAGCAACGGAAGTGGGTGTGAACCCCGATGACCTTTCTAGCCCCGTGGCCTTGGACAAAATGTCTTGGCTTCTTTTAGCCCTGGACTCTGTTCATCCATCAAAAAGGGTCTTTTAGAGAGGACCCAGTCAGGGAGCAGGATAGCACCGATAAAACACGCAACTTTCCTCTAGCTCTTCAATGCTGCTTCTCCTGACTTTCATGGCCTCATCTCTACCTTACAGATCAGATCAGACCAGAGCATGCATACTGCTCCAGAGAAGAGCCTACAACACCGGGAATCCAGGATGGATAAACCCCTCAGGGGTAACAAGGAGAGTAGAGATACCAAGAGGATTAGGGGAGGGTGGGGGGAGAAAGGGGAAATCCATCACAAGGATCAACCTAGAACCCCCTCCCAGGGGGACGAATAACAGAAAAGTGGGTGAGTGGGTGATGGAGGGTGATGTAGGATATGGAAAAGATAATCTATAACTTATCAAGGGTTCACGAGGGAGGGTGGGTGGGAGGGGGAGGGGAAGAGATGGAGGGCATATCAGGGACTCAAGTGGGAAGACAATGCTTTGAAAATGATGATGGGGGCTGAGCCCCCGTGGCGTAGTGGTTGTGCGCGGGACTGCGGCCCACTGGGACGGAGGTTCAATTCCAGCAGTGGGGCTGGGCCTCCTACTCCCACCACCAGAGGGCAGTGATGCCTAAAAAAACTAAAAAAAAAAAAAACAAAAAAAAAGAAAATGATGATGGTGGCCTATGTGCAAATGTGCTCGACACATTGGAAGGATGTATGGATTGTGATCAGAGAGGTAAGAGTCCCCAACAAGAGTATTTAAAACAAAAGAGCATGAAAAACAACAATGGTCTTTTACTCAATAGTGCGTCGGTGGTGGGGATGGAGTGAGAACAGGTGGCTAAGCATGTATCCTGGAGCCTGGTACAGAGCTAGCCATTTCTGTTTTTTTTTTTTTTTTAATGTGACTCTCTGAACTAGAATGGGTCATGTCGCAGGGAGGAATACTGCCGTTTTCTCACACGGGGAGTTTGAGTCCCCGCAGTGCATGTGCGCCGATGGCTGCAATGTCCGGGCACCCAGCTTCCATTCCTGTGCAGGAGACACACTCACCATGAGTGTACGCAAGTCCTGGATACATACCGAGGCCCGAGAGGGACATGGACTTTCCTAAATCTAGGGTCCAGGGCATGGCAGGGACTCACCAACTAGTCTCCACAGTCTGGGTCAGGCTGGGTTCTCGAGAGAAACCAAACCAGTGAAGCGCCTACATATATCGAAGAGAGACAGATGCCGGGAAATGACTTGCGCAGCTGTAGAACTCGGTAAGTCCTGTCTGCTTCAAATCCGTAGGTCAGATGAAGCTTGAGGCCCCTCCTGACTGGGGGAGCTGTGGGAGCTGAGGAACAGAAAGCAGGATGTCGAGGCAGGAGGCCCACAGGCTGGCAGATGCAGAATCTGAATTGGCAGCCCGTGGCAGGAGACACAACAGAAGAGCAACGGACCGGACCCCGACTTGGGCTCCAGCAGAAGGCAAAGGGACAAAGTGGACTGTGGTCAGGGTCTCTCTTTATACAAAAGGCCACACCCCTAAGGAGGTGTCACCAGGCTGTGTGACCTGATTGACCAGGTGGGTTCTAGCCCTATCTTCATGCAGGAGTGTCTACTTCAGGGGGCCTCAAACTACGGCCCGCGGGCCACATGTAGTCCACCGAGGACATTTATCTGGGCCGCCGGGTGTTTTTGCGGCCACTGCCTGTCCTGCTTAGCAGTTGACTCATCCCGGGCCTGAAGTGAATTTGTTCATAGTTTTTTTTTTTTTTTTTTAACTATAGTCTGGCCCTCCAATGGTCTGAGGGACAGTGAACTGATCCCCTGTTTTAAAAGCTTGAGGACCCCTGGCCTAGTTGACTTACACTCAAAGCATCTCCCTGTCTCAGAACCTCTCACCCTGCACAAGCCCTCTCTGACCCACGCTTTGAGGCATGGTCCCGAGGGCCGGCGTGGACGGACTCTTCCTGGACAAAAGGGGCTGTCTGAAGCACTGTACACCTCTCCCCCCCGTTTCATGTGCACACCAGCCTTTTCAGAAATCCCCTGGGGCAGACGAGACAACTAAGGGTAAGAGAGATGGCGGGGAGGAGCGGGGTTTGAAAAACGATGCCCCGCTGACTTGAGGCCAAGGGCCCCAACGACTTCTCTTCTGCCTCCTCAGCTACACACCGGGAACCCTGGTGGCGCGGTGACTATGAAGAGTTGGGCTGCTAACGCCAAGGTCAACAGTTCAAAGCCACTAGCTCCTCTTGGGGAGAGAGAGGAGGCGTTGTACTCTCGCGGAGCGTGACAGTCTGGGAAACCCTGGTGGCAGTCCTCCCCTGTCCTGTGGGGTCTCCAGGAGTCAGCATCGACTCCAGGGTGGTGCTTTTGGTTTGGGTTCCGGCTGGATGCCCTCGCCCCAGCCCAGTCGCCTCTGTAGCTGCCTCCTCCCCCTGCTGTTGCTTTGTGGGGCCAGGGACAAGCCCTCTTCTCCTTAGCTCTCACTCAGCAATACCCTCCCCCCTCCCCCCTCCCCCTGTAAATCTAGGGGCATCAGACTGGATTGCCTTCAGGGTTTACCCTGCTGCCCTGGCTCCCTAACACCTCCTCAAAGCTTGGTGCTGCACACTGCTCTTAATCCCCGCTCGCCCTTGATTCTGAGGCCTGGGGTCCTGACGGCCTCATTTTACTCCCCACAGAGCAGCTGGTGAGTTCCCACTGCCAACCTTCTGGGAAGTGACCCATAGAAGGCTCACCCCTCTGTGCCACCAGGCTCCTTTGCAAGCACGCACTGCCAACACTCACTGCTGCTCAGGTGATCTGGACTCAATACCACAGCCCCATGGGGTTTCCCAGGCCATCCATCGTTACCGAAGCTGGCGGCCCCACTGTACTTCCGAGAAGGTGGGGATGGGTTTGAACTGCCTACCTACCCGCTGGCTGCCCAGGGCCTGGCCACTGCACACCAGGGCTGCTCCTGCCCTTAGCAGGCCCTCGAGACATGTTTGTGGAAGCAGGAAAGAGGGAGTGGCAGTGATTGTCCTGCGTTTTCTCAAAGCCACCCCCTCCATTCTCAGCCCCAGGGCCTCCTCCCACCCCTCCTCCTTCTCTCTCCTCTCTCTCTCTCTCCCTCTCACCTCCCAGGGCAAGCTCCGGCCCTCCATCCGGCCTGCATTTTCCGGATTTGATATCATTTTTTCCACTCTCCCGGCTGCTGCTGGCGGTCTGTGCCAATTTTCCACAGCGAGGTCCCCTCCCCCCTCCCACAGGCCCAGACACTTAGCTTGGGGCAGGGGAGACGACTCTCCCCCTCTGTCCCTTTCCTGGCTGGGATTGCGGGGTGGAGGATATGTGCCATCAGTGCCCCCGCACAGCTCAGCGGCCATGGGTGGAGGACAGGGGTCACTCTGTTAACAGACCGGGGTCTGGGTGCCTGTGGCTGGGACATGGCCCACGTGTAGGGCTG
>PVJH01046109.1:0-12017 GCA_004026705.1 Nesogale talazaci | reverse complement strand
GAGTGGTCCATTAGTGCAGAAGCTGCAAAGCCCACATGGAAGAAGCACAGCAGCCTGTGTGATCAAGAGGAGTTGAAGGGAGCTGGTATCAATCATCAAAGAACAAGAATCACATCACTACAAATGAGGGGGAGAGCAGGGTGGGGACCCAAGGTCCACTTGTGGGCAACTGATCACCCCCTTACAGGGGAGTCTTGGGGAGACAGGCCAGACAAGGTGCAGTGAGGCAGCAATCAAGCATATAACTTTCCTTTAGTTCCTGAAGGCTTTCTTTCCCCAACTATTATGGTCCCAACTCGACCTTACAATTCCAGTGGAGAAGGTACACTGGTAGAAGTGGGAGCTGGAAATATGGGGAACCCAGGACAGATGAACCCCGCGGGACCAGTGGTGATATTGGAGTTACCGGGTGGATGGAGAGGTGGGGTAGAGAGACAGAACCAACTACAAGGATCTACATATAGCCTCCCATCTGGAGGACAGATATCAGAGGAGTAAGGGGGGGAGATGTCAGGGACTGTAAGATATTACAGAACAGTAATAATTTATAAAGTGTTGAGGGTTGGTGGGAGAGAGGGGAGCAGGGACAGAGGGGAAAGGATGGGAAGCTGATATCAAGGTCTCAAGTGGAAAAGCTGGAATTTGGAGAATGATAATGGCAGCAGACATGTGGAGGTGCTTACCACCATATATGTGTTTATGTATTGTGAAAAATGATGTAGGCGCCCCCAACAAAATGATTTAAATAATTTTTTTAAAAAATAACTAGAAGAGAAAAAAAAAACCCAGCCTCTCAGAAGCCTGACATTTTGTACAGAAGCATTTGAAGTCCCACCACCATCACCACCACCACCACCACCCCAACCATCACTAAAAAGGAAGGGCACATAGTAGGGAATGGTTCTGTGTTTGGCTTCCTTGAGGGGCCATTGAAAGTCCACCAGGAAGCTCCCGGTAGCAATGGGCATCATGGAAAACTTATTTAGGAGTGTATTCAAGGAGGTTTCCAAGAGTTCGTGGAATGATAAAATAATGGATTTTTTTTTCCATGAACGCTTTGAAACCCCCTCCTGGCCTGCAGTTTATTCAGGCAAGGGAGCAGTTGCACGCTAGCCCGACCAAGCTGTGTAAGAGCCCTTGTTCTGAATGGCAGCACGTGAGAGACTCCTGCAGTGGAAGCAGACCCTCTGGGTGGGGCAGCTTCAGCCACGTCCTGCCTCTCTGCAGCCTCGGCTGGTGACGAACAACAGAAAGAGGAAGGGGGGGCCCCTGCCGGTGCTCCCAGGGCTGATGTGATGGTCCCTGCTGCTCAGGCTTTGCCCAGGCATGTCTGTCTGTCATCAGACTCGCTCATCTTGGTGATGTGGGTTCCCTCACGGTATTTTGGAACTGTGAATTCTGAGAATTACAGCGGGGGGGAGGGGAGACGTTTAAGGGTGTAGGTCTTTACAGAAGCAGGCTGTCACCTCCCAGACTATCAGTGATCCTGCGCGTGTATGGATAGATAGATAGATAGATAGATAGATAGATAGATAGATAGATAGATAGATAGATATGATGTATCTATACATAAAGCATATATATGTAGCACAGCTACTGTGTCCATCCATCTTGTCAAAGATCTTCCTCTTTTGCTGTCCCTCTACCAAGTCATTTCCCCAAGGCCTGGCCTCTCCTGAGAACATGTTCAAAGTATGTAAGAAAAAGTCTGGTCTCTGAGGACCATTCTGACTATTCTTCTTCCAGGACAGACTTGTGTGTCCCGTCGACAGTCCCTGGGACATTCAAGAGTCTTTGGCAGAACCATCCTTCAAATGCACTGGTTTCTCTTCTGTCTTCCTTATTCGATGTCTATGTGAGTCCAGGAAGGCTAGAGGAACAAATTCCATAGACACGCATATAGATATAAGGGAAAGGTTTATGTACAAGAGGAACAGGACATTGAGCTCAGTCCAGTTCAAAGTCATAAATCCAATATTAACCCATATGCCCGAAATCAGTCTATAAAGTCTCCTTCCAACTCACGAAGTCACAGGTGAGTGGCTGCAGAGTCCTGGCGCTGGCAGGGGTCTCCACATAGCGCCTCGCTTCCAGGGCTCAGGGTCCATCAACCGCAGAAGCAACTCATCTCTGGCAGAGGTCTCCATGTGACCACCCCAGCTTCAGAGGTCTGGCTCCCTCAGGGCAAAGCCGTGTGGTCTCTCCGCCAGCTCCTCCAGCTTCTCAGACGCTGACATCTTGTCTTGCCCGCGATTCATAGTCTCTCAGACTAACTCCCAACAACTGGGAAAGATAGCTTCTCTTCTTCATGAGGGAAATATTGCGAGATTTCCCAGAAGTCTCAGGAGAAAGCCACGCCCACACAGAGGCCTCATTGGCTACTCAATGGCTATCTCCAGACTAACAGGCTAGACTCCACCCCCATATTTCAATCATAAAATTAACACAAACACATGACTGCCACAATGTCCAACTTCCATGTGCTTACGAGGCCATCGATTAGGTGCAAGTCTAATAGTCTTGGTTGAGAGATGTTGGTTAGCTTAAGACCATGTGTACTGGAGACCAGTTGATGACGATGAATGTGTCGATGCAATGAGAGTATGATTCTCAATGGTTTGGCAAACGTTGGACTGATTGCTCTTCCATCATCATATGGTGTAATCAGCTTTGGGATGGGATGATCTAAGGAAACCCACCCATCCATTATAAAGACAGTTTTCTCAGGAATGTGAGATGTGGATGTGGATGTGACCCACATCCAGTATATAGGATAGTCAGGGCGAAAAAACTGCTGGGTTTCACTCTTGATTCTCTCTCAAACATGTCTATCTAATAAGCATGTTATCTAATATCCTGCTCTTGTGCTTTCTTCATAAATATGTTTCTGGAGGTCCCCCCACCACTCATGAGGTCTTCAGTCATGAGTGTTCACTGCATCAGATTTGCTCTTGGGATGCTCACAAAATTCAGGTGGGTTAGACCCAAGGTCATAATGGGGCTCTCATGGATTTGTTTTCATTTCCTGCAGCTTTTTTCTGAACGTACATAGGAGCAACGATGGTCTGTCCCACAGTCATCCCCTAGCCTGGTTTTAGCTGCTGGTTTTGAGCATCTCCCATCCAGTCTTTGACCTGATTTCTGTGTGTTCCTTCAGGAGAATCCCATGTGCACCATCTACTTTTGTCAAATAAGAGGCCTTCCTGTCACACGGCACGGACTTTGCAAAAGTCTATCATGTGATGCCCAGCTTTGCTTCAACAGATGTCATTTAAAAGCCAAGAAAGAACAGAATTAGAAATTTTAAAAAATTTTAAAAGCCAAGAAAGAATGAAAAGGCCAAAGGGGATTTCAGAAGAGCCTCTGAAGCTTGCTCTTAATAATCGCAGACTAGCTAATGCAAGGAGAATAAATGATGGAATCAGAGAGCTGAAGAGGGCGTTTCAAAGGGAAACCCAATAGTACAGTCAAACGTGCCAAGGTCTAGAATTTGAGAACCCAAAAGTAAGTGTGTGCTCAGTGTATCTCGAATGGGAAGAATTCAAGGAGCAATCCAAACTTCGAGTTGCAGCATTGAAAGATTCGATGGTCAAAATATCAAATGATGCCGGTATCATCAAAAGCAGATGGGAAGATTGCACAGTACCAAAAAGAACGAGTCATCAGCCCACCATTTCAGGAGACAGCACTGTGGCGGTCATGTGCTTATGTTAATTTTAGGATCGAAATGTCGGGGTGGAGTCTAGCCTGTTCATCTGGAGATTGCCATTGAGTAGCCAATGAGGCCTCTTTGTGGGCATGGCTTTCTCCTGAGACTTCTGGGAAATCTCGCGATATTTCCCTCGTGAAGATGAGAAGCTATCTTCCCCAGTGGTTGGGAGTTAGTTCTGAGAGACGATGAACCATGGACAAGATGGCAGCATCTGAGGAGCTGGAGGAGCCGGCAGAGAGACCACACGGCTTTGCCCTGATGGAGCCAGACCTCTGAAGCCGGGGCGGCCACATGAAGACCTCTGCCAGCGATGAGTTGCTTCTGCTGTTGATGGACCCTGAGCCCTGGAAGTGAGGAACCATATGGAGACCCCTGCCAGCGCCAGGATTCTGCACCCACTGACCTGTGACTTCGTGAGTCGGAAGGAGACTATATACACTGATTTCGGGCACATGGGTTAATATCGGACTTTCGACTTTGAACTGGACTGGGCTCGATGTCTTGTTCCTCTGGTATATAAACCTTTTCCTATACCTATATGCGTGTCTTTGAAATTTGTTCCTCTAGTCTGCCCAGACTGACACAAACATTAAAGAAAGAACCAGTGATGCTGAAGGAAGATGGCTGCCCTGAAGCCATTATCCAAAAAAACAAGGATTCAGAAATTGATCAAATGAAATCTTTTAATCGACATACTTCAACAAGCTGACAAAAGGCTGAAAGCACTCCCTCCTCTATGCTAGGAAATTTGGAAGGCAGCCATTTGGCCAACTGACCAGAACAGATCCATGTTGCGCGCATTTCAAGAAAGGGACCCAACAGAATGCTCTGCTACAGAACAATATCATTCAGAGTGCACTCAAGCAAAATGTTGTTTAAGATCATGCACAAGGGATTGTGGCAGTCATGTACTTGTATGTCAATTTCATGATTGGGAGTCTAGGGATGGAGTCTAGCCTGTCAGTCTGGAGATAGCCAATGAGGCCTCTGTGTAGGCACGGCTTTCTCCTGAAAATTCTGGGAAGTCTGGCGGTATTTTCCAATTGGAGGAGAAAGACTTAGTCTCTGGGAGTCGGTCTACCGACAGGACAAGATGGCAGCATGCTGACAGATCCTGAGTACTGCAAACTGGAGAAGCTGGAGGAGAAGCCGCATGGGCTTGCCCTGATGGAACCAGATCTCTGGGGTCGAAGAAGTCACAGAGAGAACACTGCCAGTGCTGAGATGCTTCTGGATCTGGATGCCAATGGATACTGCTGATGGACCCTGAGCCCTGGAAATGAGAAGCCATGGGGAGACCCTTGCCAGCCCCGGGATGATTCTACTGTCACTGGATGCACAAGACTTTGCACCCACTGGCCTGTGATTGTCCTAGTGTCATTGCACATGCTTTGTGAGTTGGAAGGAGACTTTATAGATTGGCATCAGATATGTGGGTTAATATTGGACTTATGACCTTGGACTGGGTTGGGATGCTTTCTCAATGTTCCATTCATCTTGCACCTTTCCCTTATGTCCATATATATGTGTTTATGAATTTGTTTCTCTAGTCTACCCACACTAACACATACATTGACAGAGAGGTGCCAGGGGTTTAGGACAGATTCAGAAGGAGACATGGACAAGGGATATCATTGCTCATGTCAAAATGGGTCTTGGCTCAAAGCAGAGAATTCCAGAAAGATGTCTACTTGGATTTTATTGACTATGCCAAGGTATTCAACTGTGTGGATCATAACAAACTAGGGGATACCCTTGAGAGGAATGGGAATTTCAGAGCCCTTCATCGTGTTCCTGTGGGACTTGTACATGGATCAAGAGACAATTGTGCAAACAGAACAATGGAATATTGCGTGCCTTAGAATCAGGAAAGGTGTGTGTGTCAGAATTGTATCCTCTTATCCTATTTATTCACTCTATATGCTGAGCCAAGAATAAGAGAATCTGGCTTCCGTGAAGAAAAATGTAGCATCAGAATTGGAGGAAAGCTTATTATTAACCAGCTGTGATATACAGATAACACCACCTTGCTTGATGGAAGTGAGGAAGACTTGGAACACTGACTGATGAAGACCGGGGATTGTAGCCTTCAGTACACGTTGCCATTCAGTGTAAAGAAGACCCAAGTCCTCACAACTGGACCAATGGGTAGCATCACGGTAAACGGAGAAAAGGTTGAAGTTGTCAAGAATTCCGTTTTGTGTGCATCCAGAATCAGTGCTCAGGGAAGCAGCAATCAAGATATGAAAGGATGCCTTGCGTTGATTGGCTCCTCTGCACAAGGCCTGTGGAAAGTGTTGAAAAGGAAGGATGTTGCTTTGAGGACCCAGGTGTGCCTGACCTGAGCCATGGTATTTTCAATCGCCTCTGTGTGAGTCCGGGTCGACTAGAAAGACAAATTCATAGACACGCATATGGATATAAGGGGAAGGTTTATCTACAAAAGGAATGGAACATGGAGAAAGCATCCCAACCCAGTCCAGTCCAAGGTCATAAATCCAACATTAGTCCATATGTCCGATAACACTCTATAAAGTCTCCTTCTGACTCACGAAGCACATGCAGTTGAAGCATTCCGGTGCTGGCAGGGGTCTCCTATGGCTCCTCACTCCCAGGGCTCAGGGTCCATCAACAGCATCCAGTGGCAGTAGAAGCAATTCAGCGCTGGCAGGGGTCTCCACGTGGCTTCTCCAGCTTCAGAGGTCTGGTTCCATCAGGGCAAGGCCGTGTGGCTCCTTCTCTGGCTCCTCCAGTTCCTCAGACGCTGCCATCTTGTCTTGTCAGTAGTTCGTCATCTCAGAAACGGACTCCCAGAGACTGAGAGTCAAGTCTCTCTTCTTGAATTGGGAAATACCGCGAGACCTCCCAGAATTCTCAGGAGGAAGCCATGCCCACACAGAGGCCTCATCGGCTACTCATTGGCTATCTCCAGATTAACAGGCTAAACTCCACCCCTATATCCCAATCATGAAATTGACATCATGGATACATGACCGCCACAGCTTCCGATGCCTATGAAAATTAGAGATTGAATAAGGAAGACGGAAGAATTGCTGCCTTTGAATTGTGGTGCTGGAGAAGAATATCGAAATTACTATGGACTGCTAAAAGACTTAACCTGATCTGCCTTGGAAGAAATAGGATCAGAGTGCTCCTTAGGGGCCAGGATGGTGAGATTCTGTCTCCCATTCTTTGGGACTTGCTGTCAGACGAGGCCAGTCCATGGGAAAGGACATCGTGTTAGGTGGGGTAGAGGGGTCGTGAAGGCAGGGGGACGCCCTCAGGAAGATGGAGTGACACAACGTCTGAAACAATGCACTCAGGCATAGGACTAATATGATACCGGACCAGGCAGTGTTTCATCCTGTCACGTGTCAGCTCGCTGTGGGTCAGAGCTGACTGGATGACAACGAACAGCAAGGATCAACACCGGGCACAGAGTCCTGGCGGTGTCGGAGTTACCTATTGGGGCTGCTCACCACAGGGTCGTCCGTTCAAAACCACCAGCTGGTTTACAGGAGGAAGGTGGGTTTTCTCCTCCTATACCGAGTGACGGTCTCAGACACTCACAGGGGCAGTTCGACCCTGCCCTGGAGGGTCTCTGGTAGTCAGCATGGGCTCCGTAAGAGTGAGTGAGAATCAGGACTGTCTTTGACTTTGTTCTCACTCACACACACACACACACACACACACACACACACTAACTGCCCATGAGTCTCTCCTGACTCACAGCAAGCCTACACGATTGAGTAGAAGGGTCCCTGGGGGTTCCAGGGCTGTAATCCTGGTAGGAGCAGACAGCAGCTAATCTTCCTTTACAGAGCACCCCCCCCCCCCGCCATGGTGGTTTGGGACAGCTCACCTAGGTTTCCACAGCAGCTGTGAAGTGGGCCCCGCCCCACAACAACCCCAGGCACCGTGAAGAGAAAACACCCCTGCCCGGCCCCATGCGGTCACTGTGATCCATTTCAGATGGGCTGTTGCACCGAGCCACGACAAGAACAATTGAGTCACTGGAGAATTTGAAAAGCCAAAATTTATTGAAGGAAGGGGAAAAAAAAGAAGAGAAAAGAAAACTCCTCCACAGGGGTCAGCAGCATTTGATTCAGTTAGCTGACTGACCCCGTTTCTATCTCAATTTAGACATTGTATAGGGGGCCATGTGACTTGGGACATTGTGCAGCTATGCAAGCAAGCAGGTTACAGAAGCAAAACTCTGCAGTTAGCTGCAATCGTGATACTATCTCGGGACACCAGGGGGTGGGGCAGGGGTATGGTATGGAGAAGGACTAAGGTGTGGTAACTGCTGGTTCTTGGAACATTTTGCTAGGGCTCCATTCTGAGAACCTGTGACAAGTTCATCTTTAGGACAAGTGGCCTGGTGAATAGTTCATTGAAGATGGCAGTTACATTCAAGATGGCGGTGCTCTGGTCAGCTAGACAAACTACCACCGAGCTAATTGTCCCTCAAAGGGGTGTCATTGGTTTTTGGAAGGGGGGCCCTAAGCCTTTTGGCAGAGACCAGCTCAGCCTTCCAGGCCCTGTGCCCACCTCCGTGGCCAGAGTCTGGACCAGAGGAGGCAGGTCTGCCCCTCCAGGGGTGGTGGTGGTTAGGGGTTCGGCATCGCTGGGTCACTTCCAACCCCTAGCGACCCTTGACTGATGGCGACCCCAGGCACGGCCCAAGAGAACTCGCCCCCCTACCCGGCCCACACCACCATCCCCATTGAGCCTGTGGCCTGATTCATGGCAGCAGCGAAGGGGAGGCTCCTCCCGTGATCACCCTGTTATTCCACACCTTGATCTCTAGCATCAGTTCCTAGACGATGTGGAGTCTCGGGGTCAAAGAGGGGGTGTTTCTAATGGACTTCATCGTGAACAGATCCATCCCAGAGGCACGACAATGCAGCAGGATCACTTGAGTGATTTTTTTTTCAGGGTTTCTTGTTTGTTTGTTTTTTCCTAACAGTTGCTTTGTCTCCTGCATGACATCAGATTCTATTTCCAGCACCCCTCAGATGTTTGATTCACTTCGATATTTTCTTCTGTAAACTTCACAGATGCCCTGTCCTTTTTTTGAAGGTCAGAGGTGTGGAGGCGGAGGTGGGGGGATTCCCGGGGCATGCCAAAGGAACCGTTTTGTTTTTTTTTTAGTCTCCAGAACTCAACGAATGATTCCCCCCTCCGGGGTCCGAGGGAGGGAACAGACATGAGGTGGGACCTAAAGTGACTTTGGGATAGTGAAACCGTTCTGCCGAAAACACTCACAGGGACCTAGGCAAGAAACCACACGAGTGAGCGGCGGCCAAGGACCCCTCCTGTAACCTAAAGGTGTCCTGCGTCATTCTCACAGTTGACCTTTGTTTGTTTGTTTGTTTGTTTGTTTGGGGGCATCACGGCTCTCCGGTGGTGGGAGTACGAGGCCCAGCCCTGCTGCTGGAATTGAACCTCCGTCCCCGTGGGCCGCAGTCCCGCGCACAACCACAGCCCCCACAGTTGACCTTTGGTACAGTTCACCAGCTTCCCGTAGGTTTGCAGAGTCGTGTCAGGAAAAGATTCTGAAGGAAACTGTACCTGCCAGCATGTGGCTGCCTGTCCCTGCTCCCCTTTCCTGCCAGGCACACAGCTCAGCACCAGGCAGCCATTGTCTCTTTGCTCTGATCCATCTGGTAGGCACAGCGGTGGTGCAGTGGTTATGTGCAGTGGGCTGTGAATGGTAAGGTCGGCCATTCAGAACCACTCACTGCCCCAAGCCAGAAAGGTGCCACTTTATACTCCCATAAAGAATTACCGCCAGTCCATTACACGATGTGGGTCTATAGCCTCCCCGCCCCCCCACCCCTTGCCAGAGGACCTAATAACTGACCTGGGGGTGAAGGGAGACAACGGACAGCGTAAGATACGAAATGGCAGCAACTGTCTATCATCGATCGAGGATTCCCAAGGGCGGAGGGATGGGGGAGGGAGGGGAAAAAGACAGGAACTTATACCAAAGGCTTGAGTGGATGATGTTTGGGAAATGATGATGGCAACCTATGTACAAATATACTTGATACAATTGATGTACAGAATGTTTTAAGAACTGTCAGAGCAGCTGAGCCCTGGCGGCGCAGTGGTTGTGTGCAGGACTGAGGCCCACAGGGATGACGGTTCCAATCCAGCAGCAGCTCTCCAGGAGCAAGGTAGGGCTTCCTACTCCCACCAGGGCGGTGATGCGAGGGGGAAAAAAAGAAGAAGACTGTCAAAGCCCCCATAAAATGAGTTTTTTTTTTTAATTACAAATGAAAACAAAATCTCCAAGAAGCAGATCTACCCTTTCCTGTAAGCTCAGAATCCACTCAATGGCAGGAAGTTGGGTTGAGGGGTCTGGGGTGCAGGGTGCTGAGTTGGGCCGCTGACTGCAAGGCCAGCGGTTCCAAAGCCCCTGCCCCTTGCCAGGAGAAAGATGAGATTGTCTGATCCATAAAGAGTGCCCTTCAGGAAGCCCCCATCTGGCAAGTCCACCCTGGCCTATCGGGTCATTCTGAGCTGGCCTCTACCTGATGGCAGCGAGGGGTTTTGCAGTGCATTTTACATAAAGAATATGCAAAATGTGGTCTTTTCCCCCTCTGAGTTCTTTCACCCTGCTGCTGTTTTTAAAGTTCTTGCATGTTGGAGTGTGTCTGAGTTCTTCGTTCCTCCTTTTAAACATTTACAAAGATTTTGTTCACTGTGATTTAGGTTTTTTTTTTTTATGATACGCAAAGAAATATTTATTAGAATTTACATCAGACCCATTAAATAAATTTAAATTTGTATATATACACATATATTCCTAATCATGACATAACCTCTCATATCCATCTAGACATTTATAACATGAACATTGTGGGAAATTAAGAGTATATATATATATAAAGTGTGCACATCTGTATGTTCTAAAACAGCTCCTCATGTAATAAATAAGATATTTTGATCTACCCTCATTTCATCCTCTGCAAACATCTTAGTTTGAAATGCATTTTTTAAGGTGCTGCCCAAAGATTATTGAATAAAACAATCTCTGTTTGATTCAACAGAACTTAAACAGAGAGTATTGATAGATATCTTGATTCTTTTCTTGGGGAATTTTCTGTTTGAATTGAGCAATACTAATCCCATATTATCACTAATTGTATTTATTTCATCTGTCCATTCTTACATTAATACATTTATGCACACATCTTATCATCACATATGTGATTTATTTTGTATTAAATCATTTTATTGGGGGCTCATACAACTCTTATCATGATCAATACATGCATCAATTGTTTGGAGACCACATTTGCACATTTGTTGCCATCATCATTCTGGAAATATCCTCTTTCTACTTAGGCCCCCAGTATCAGTTCCACGTATTTCCCCTCCCTCCCCACTCCCCCTCCCCCATGAACCCTTGATAATTTACAAATTATCATTACTTTGTCATACCGTCCACTGTCTGATGTCTCCCTTCACCCACTTCCCTGTTATCTGAACCTCATGCAGGAGGTTATATGTAGATCCCTGCAATTGGTTCCCCCTTTCTACCCCACCTTCCCTCCATCCTCCCGGTATCACCCCTCTCACCACTCGTCCTGAAGGAATCATCTGTCTTGAATTCCCCATGTTTCCAGCTCCAGTGTGCATCCCCTGGTCTAGCTGAATTTGTCAGGTAGAATTGGGATCATGCTAGTGGGTGGGAGGAAGCATTTAAGAACTAGAGGAAAGTTGCATAGTTCATTGTTGCTACACTGTATCCTGACTGGCTCACATACGTGATTTAGTTTTACAGATCGGTTCATCCCTTTTAGTGTCAACAATTCAGACCCATTTTGCTTCAGCTCCTCCTTTGCAATCACTTATCCCACTTCCCCTCCCTGTTTCATGTCTCCACCTCCTTCTTTCTGGTCTGTCTGTCCTCTGGCCTGAAATCAATCACTCTAATGTGGGGGGGAGCTCAGTTTCAGATCAGAAGGGTGACTGAGGGCCACAGTCTGGGGAGGACTCCCCGGTCTCTATCTGACCAATAAGTCTGATCTCCTTTATGAATTTTTTCCCAAGGGGTTCACCTGAAGGCTAACAACGGTTTATTATGGTCCACACGGTAAGTTCCTTGGCATAGTCATTAAAACACAAGTACTGTGGTGTTCTCTGCTTTGAGCTAAGGTTCCACCTGACATCGGCAATGATATCCTTTGTTCCACATCCTCTTCTGAAGCTGGCCTGAACTTCTGGCAGGAGGTTTTCAGTGGCCAATTCCTCCAAAGAAAGCAGCATCCGATTCCTACCGCACACTCTGTTT
>PVJH01046108.1:0-12007 GCA_004026705.1 Nesogale talazaci | reverse complement strand
GTACTACAGAAACTTGTGATGTGGTACACAGCTTATAAGGACAGCGCTATATGAAAAATTCAGGTATACAAGTGGTTTTCTCATTTCTGAAAAGGTGAAATGTCCATTGATGTCAAACCTCATTCCTCTCAAACCGGATGTCTGTCAAGTTGCCAAACAGACAAAAATATGGACTTGTAGTGTCTTTGGAGTTTGTTTCACCATGTCAGAATGTTAATCAAACTTTTGAGTTAGAGGTTCTGAAAAGATTGCACAACATTGTGTGACAAAAAGGGCCTGATTTGTGGTAGATGAGACTATTTTTGCCACTGCAGCACTGCAGCTAGTCACACAGCCATCTCAGTGCACCAGTTTGAGGGAAAACAAAAACTCAGCATGCCTCTCGTGCCTCACGCGCCTTACACACCTGACCTCACTCCGTGTGACTTCTTTTGGTTTCCACAAATGCAGAAGGACATGAACGGACAGTGAATTGAAGACATGAAAGAGGTAAAGAGAAAGACAAAGGAGATGCTGTCAGGCAGCCAAAAAGGAGTTTGAAAAACATTTCCAAGAATGGAATCGCAGATTTGAAAAATGTATTACCATCACTTCTTGGCCTTTTGGCTAAGATCAAGTATGAAAAATGTATTACCGTATTTCTCAGACCATAAGACACACCTGACCATAAGACACACCCAGTTTTTAGAGCAGAAAAAAATAATTCTGAACCACATAGTATCAGTGTACTAAAATGTTCTGCGGTACCACAGCGTCGAACCATAAGATGCACCCTCGTTTTCCCCCCGCTTTTGGGGGGAAGAGGTACGTCTTATGGTCTGAAAAATACGGTAAGTGTAATGGAGAGTACTCTGAAGGTGATAAGGTTGTTTTGTTTTGTTTTTTAATTTTAATGCATAGCTTTGAAAAAAAATCCTGGTTCTTTGGGGGGAGGTACTCCCTTGGATAAACCAGAAATAACTATATCTAGCAAAATTATCATTTAAAAGAGATTTTCCCAGATAAACAAATTAAGGGAATTTGTAGCCACCATACTGTTCTACAAAAAATAATAAAAGGGGTTCTCTAGAAAGAAGACATGACCAACGCAGCCATACAAAATGTTGACACTAAACAACCTCCAGAAAGCATTTATTAACTTTATCCTGAGATGAGGGGTCTGGGCTACACTGCTGTAACTGACAACAACAAAAATAAAATGGAGATAATTCCTATGGCTAAGAGAACTTTTATGTGGATCTAAGTGATTTTGTATTAAGAATTATCAAAAATAATGTATTCCTAAAAAGACCTCAGTTTTGAAGGTAGAGAACAATCTCACCAGGAAAGGCGGCAGGGGGAATGTTTAACAAAATGGTAGAACTCTTCTCGGTTGATAATTTATTGCAATGGATATAAACAGATTAAATATTCCCATCAATAAACATTGGTAGACTGGACTAAAAATAATATACTTGTGGTGGTACATAATTCCATGCCAACTTGAAGAGCAGGGATGGAGTTTCGTCTGTCAGGTCGCAATCGACCTCGTTTGGAGGTGCCCCAAGATAAATGGCTCTCCGGAGGCGGGCCACTCTCTGCCTTCACCTTTCTGCGTCAAGGCACCGGTTGCCGCCAGAGCCCCCGCCCATGGAGTCCCGGGACTTTGCACCCACCAGCACCCTGCATCACTGCGGGGCTTCGCGGGTCTGAAGAGGGATTTATGGACTTCGGGCTTTGATGGGGACTGGACTAAGATGTTTGTTGGATATAAAGCTCTCTCTTTTTTTCGCTCTTATGTAGGAGTAGCACTGAGTGTTTCCCTGGTCAGGCCAGCCTATCCCAACATGTCTATGTGACAAGGCACTCCTTAAGCACAGGTGACTAGATGGATTTCAGTGGGCACAGGCGGGGGTAGAGGGGTAGATATTTGACACAGCAAGCAGTAATGCAAAGCAAACAGGAGCGGCATTGTTACTATCTGGTGATACGTTTGAAGTAAAAATGTATTTTGCCTCACTTCTTGATGTTGAAGCCATTTTAAAGGGGAATAAGGAAACGGAAGACCTGCAGAATAGTAGCCATTTGGACCTAATAGAGAGAGAGCGCACCACTCAGGAGCACTGCGCACATGCCACTGCACTGCACGTGTGTTTGGTGTAGACTATCTTCAGACACATAGTAAATTCCAGTACACTTAAAAAGATTGAAACCATAAAGCATCTAATCTGACCATAATGAAAAGAAGCTATAAGTCAATAACAAAAAATATGGAAAGCTAACTAAATTTTTTTTGACCTTCTAGGAAAACCAGATCTGCTAGACAAATTCTAAAAGGGCTGTAACACTTGACTTTATGGAAATTAAACATTGAAAATTATCAAGCTTTTGGGTTACTAACTGTGGCAGTTACATAATATGGTGTCCATTTGAGAGGGTTACCAGGGAAGGGTCGGGGTCTGGCCTGTCAATCAAGTGATAACCAATGAGGCCTCTGTGTGGCCATGGCTTTGTCCTGGCAATTCTGGGAAATCTGGAATGTCCTCCTTGGAGGCAGGAGAGGCTCGCTCTGCTCACTTCCTGTGAGACATCCCTGAGGAGAAGCTACATGGACCTACCCTGATGCAGCCCTGGGAACTGGAGGAGCTGCATGGCGACTCCTGCCAGTCATGAGATGCTTAACACCGCCACTGGATCCAGAAGTCTTCCAGCCCACTGACCTGTGATCTTCCTGCATTGGGCATCACTGCATGCGTTTCGTGAGTCAGAAGAGGACTTTATAGATTGGTATCAGGCATATGGGCTAACATTGAACTTACAGACTTGATTTGGACTGGGCTGGGTTGTTTTCTCAATATTCAACTGCTCTGGTACATAAACCTCTTTTTTTTTTTTTGGTGGGGGGGCATCACTGCTCTCCGGTGGTGGGAGTAGGAGGCCCAGCCCCACTGCTGGAATTGAACCTCCATCCCAGTGGGCCACAGTCCCGCGCACGACCACTACACCACCGGGGCTCAGCCCCATAAACCTCTTTTTTATACACAAGTCTCCCTAGATTTGTTTTTCTAGTCTACCCAGACTAACACAGTAATGAAATCAAAATGATACTTAGAATCTTAAGAATGTGGCAGAGGTAAAAACCATCCATTTTATTGAGTCTTGATCCTAGAACACACATTATTTTAGCAGCCTAATGTGACAAATTGGGAGGACTAGTAATGTGTTTTGCTGAAGACACAAATATGATGGTTTAACTGCAGAAAGCACTTGCAGGATTGACTTATGAGTTGGTCTCGTCACTTTATTCAGAGAGCATTTTTCTTGAAAGAATAAATAACAGAGGTGATGACTACTAAGTATAGTCAATGGCAGATATTTTCTCAAATAAACTGCCTGCTATTTCAAATAAACAACTGACAGTGTTCACTGCCATGACAAAATGTAAATTACTATGTGGGAATTAGGATTATGGAGGACACTTCCCTGCCACCAGCTTCTCTTCAGTTGAGATAGATGTGACATTACCACGTGAACTTTTTGAATCATGTCCTATGCTAGCATTTAGAAGTAAGGCGTAATGCTGGTGAGCCAACATCTTCACAGTGTTGTTACTAAACATCTATTATAAGTGAAAGGGTCCAATTGATTAAAAAAAAAAAGGGTCCAATTGATTTTAATGTATTAAAAGAGAGAAAAAGTGTTGATGCCCCCAGAAGAATTTACTTCAGAGGACAGCACTGAAGCTACAGCTCAGGGAGAGGGACATGTCTGACCAGAGCATCCAGGAGCAAACAAAGGGAGAGGAAGAGAGAGCACATCCTGGTCCACCAAGCCTTGAGGATGAAATCCCTGCTTAGAGCAGCCAATGCACAGTGAGGACCCTCTGGCCCGCCCTACTAGGAGGCACGCCATCCCTCACTGACCCACAGCCCTATGGTGGACAACACTGGAGACACTGTGGGAACTGCGCCTGATCTGACCCCATCACATCAAGGCAAAGCACTGGGGATGTGCAACAGAACAGCAAGGGGAGCGGAGCAAGGAAGTCCTGAGGGAATACCAAAAACAGACTTTGGGGCGAGGGTGTGGCACCCCATCAGACTCCACTGGGAAACACATCTAAAGGTCAACAAACAGACCTTGAACTATTTATAGACTTCCCCCCCCCATTGGTTTTTTGTTCTTGTTTTGTTTTGCTCTGTTTTATTTTTGTGCAAATTATGATCTCCATAGGTCAAGCTAGATAAGATAGACTGGTGTGGCAGTCACCTAATCTGGTGTCAATTTGAGGATTAAGAGTGTAGGGGTACAGGTTGAGCCCCAGTGGCATAGTGATTGAGTGCGGGACTGCAGTCCACTGGCTCGGCAGTTCAAATCCAGCAGCAGCAAGGCTGGGTAGCTCCCACAACCACCAGAGGGCAGTGATGCAAAAAAAAAAAAAGTGTAGGGGTAGGGTCTAGCCTGTCAATCTGGAGATAGCCAATGAGACCTCTGTGTGGGCGTGGCCACATTTCTTTGGGAATGTGGTAATTCCTCTGGAGGCAGGAGCTACTATCTCATTCATTTACTTGGAGGCACTCAACTGACAAGCTTGGTTCCCTGTGAGATATCCTCGAGAAGCCACATGGACCTACGCTGAAGGCAGAAAAACCACATGGAGACTCCTGTCTACCCATTGGCCTGTGATTGTCCTGCATTTGATGTCATTGTGTGCTCCTCGTGAGTTTGAAGAGGCCATTGTAAATTGTCAGACACATGGGCTTGTATCAGACTTATAGACTTGATCTGGATCGGGTTGGGATGTTTTTCTCAATGTTCAATTGCTATTATATATAAACTTCTTTCTTATATGCATAAGAGTTTCTAGGGAATTGTTTCTCTAGTCTACCTGGACTAATACAGCTGGATAAACAATATGGAGGAGAAAAAAAACGGTTCCAAGGGGACATGGGGGAGGGGGAGGGGAGAAAGGAAGGGATGTTAACAAACCCAGGGACAAGTGAACAACAAGTGATCCAAGATCTGTGGCGTGGAGGGTGTAAGTGGCCTGGTAGGACTTGATCAAGGTCAATGTAACCAAGAAGAATGACTGAAACCCAAATGAAGCTGAGCATGATCGTGGGACAAGAGAAAAGAAAAAGGAAATAGAGGAAAGAACTAGGAGGCAAAGTGCATATATGGAGGTCTAAATACAGGCATGTACATATGTAAATATATATGACAATGAGGAACTAGACCTATGTGTATATATTTATAGGCTTAGTAATAAGGAAGCAGATGGACATTGGCCCTCCACTCAAGTACTCCCTCAACGCAAGAACACTTTGTTCTATTAAATTGGCATTCCATGATGCTCACCTTCTGCCATGATTGCTGAAGATAAAGCAGGGACATAGCAAATGTGGTGAAGAAAGTTGATGGCGTCCGACCATCAAAAGATATAGTGTTTGGGGTCTTAAAGGCTTGGAGATAGACAAGCAGCCATCTAGCTCAGAAGCAACAAAGATCACATGGAAGAAACACACCAGCCTGTGTGATCACGAGGTACTGATAGAATAAGATACTGATAGGATCAGGTATCAGGCATCAAAGGACAAAAAATCATATCATTGTGAATAAGGGGGAATGCAGAGTGGGCACTCAAAGTCCATTTGCAGGCAACTGGACATCCCCTCACAGAAGGGTTACAGGGAGGAGACGAGCTAGGCAGGATGCAGTGTAGCACCGATGAAACATACAACTTTCCTCTAGTTCTTTAGTGCCTCCCCCCCATCATAATCCCAATTCTACTACAAATTCAGCTAGACCAGAGGGTGTATACTGGTACAGATAAGAACTAGAAACACAGGGAATCCAAAACAGAAGAACCCCTCAGGACCAGTCTGGTGAGAGTGGTGAGACTAGGAGAGTGGAGGGAAGGAGGAAGGCGGGGAGAGAGGGGGACCAATCACAATGATCTACGCAGAACTCCTTTGCCTGAGGGATGGATAACAGAAAAGTGGGTGAAGGGAGACGTCGGGCAGTGTGAGACAATGAGAGTAATTTATAAATTATCCAGGGTTCATGAGAGGGGAAGGGTAGGGTGGAGAGGAAGAAATGAGCTGAAACCAAGGGCTCAAGTAGGAAGCAGATGTTTTGAGAATTGATGACTGCAACAAATGTACAAATGTGCTGGACACGATGGATGGGTGTCTGGATTGTGATAAGAGTTGTAAGAACCCCCAATAAAATGGTTTCTTTAAAGTGTTGATGACACTACCATTTGTCATATTACGTATACTCAGTGACATGAAATTATATTAAAATCTCTTTCTTCAGTCATTAAATACCCTGAAGTCATCCGAAAGTTAGCTTGCCTGCCTGAGCACGTGCTTGAAGGATTCGATAGAGACGTTATGGGGTAATGAGTTTGTTAACGACAGAGGGTGCAAACAGTTGGACAGCTGCCAGAATGTGATCAGTATTGTTAGGTTCGGGCTCCCAGCCAGGAAGGGGTAGTACACTTAGTGGGCATTACCCCTGGATTGGCCCATCTGGGCCACGTGAATTTGATTCAGCCAATGGGGTCGACCAGTATTGTGGACCACGCCTGCCACTGGGGCCTCTGAAAAGCCTGAGGTTTTGCTCTGGGGCTCACTCCCTGAGAGAGATCAGCAGGATCAGCATGGCGGGCTGCACGGCCCAACTCAGCTGTGCGGCGTCCCACGGACCATGCGGCTCCCTCTAGCCTGTGTTCCACTGACTGTAGAACCTGAAGCTGCTTCTAACTTCCATAAAATTCACTGGATCATAAACCAGGCTTCGGCGTGAATTCTTTCTCGTGTGAAGTCAACGACCAAGGTGTTTCTCTCCCACGAGGAGAGATCTACATTGTAAAGGAAGAAAGTGTGTTTTACTATGTATGTTCTCATCAACTATTTGTATGAAAACAATGTTTCTGAAAGTGACTCACAAGTATTTACACTGCCAAGTCCCTTACCCTAGATTGCCCCTTCCCCAGGAATGCATCTGTCATTAATACTGTGTATATCTGTTAAAAATGTGAGTTACAAGACCCAGGCTCCTAAGATTAAGCACTAAGCACACTGCTCTTGGAAAGAAGCAAAGGTTGTATTTTGATAGCAGGTCTCAGGAAATCCTGTTAAAATGTAACCAAATGGAATGTCTGGAAGAGAGGAGGTGGAGACGCTGACCAGAGGAAGCTGACCGCAGAGCTGAGCAGAGGGCACCGAGAGCCTTGGGAGTGAGCTCCAGGGGCAGTAAGCAAGGGTCCCTCGCTCTGTGAGGAAGCAGGCCTTCCAGTACTTTGTGGCCACGCCTTACCTAAGCTTGACACATATGAGAGGGCATAGGCAGACGCTACTTCTCCAGAGGATCTGGTAAATTCGATGGGGTAGCTTTAGCTACATAAACAATCGGTTTTATTTGGGTACATTTCTCTCTCCCTGGTAGCATAGTGGCTTGAGGTCAGCCGTTTGAAACCACCAGCCGCTTGCAGGAGGAAGATAACTCTCTTCCCACGAGGAGTGAGAGTCTGAGAGGCCCAGAGAGAACCCCAGTTCTACCCTGGCCTACAGGGTTGACTCTCACTTGATAGCAGTGAGTGAGTTTTGGAGCTGTTTGTTGGGAGTGGGGGGCAGAGGGGCGTGGTGCAAGTCACAAAACTTCCCAAATCTTGTGTGAGGCGAATGTGATAACCACTACGCTACAGAAACTGGAGCTGCACAAACCTTGTTTGATCATAACCCACAGTGAAAAAGTTTCCAACTGAACATGTGATTTATATAACTGAAAGAAATTCTTCCATGACACAATACCTCTTTGTGTATATGACACTCCTATATTTTCTTTTCACTTTCCTTCTGTCCCAGGTTTTAAAATCTTGCTCACAATCGACAACACCCATGTCTTAGTCGTCACATGGATCAGACTTAGAAAAACATCCGTGACCACATGATGACACTATCGAAACCCCCAGTTTCCTCGAAGTTGCACAGTCCTGGCGGGGGGTAGGGGGTGGGGGGTGGGGGGAGCGGCCCCGCTTCACTGAGAAGGTAAAGGGCTCCAAGAACGGACTTGAATTTTCCAGGGTCACAAGTTAGCACCCAGTGCCCTTGAAAGCTGGCTGAGCGTCAACAGAACAGGGGCTCCCTGTTGACCAACACCAAGCCCTGACCTCCAGTCGGGCCCAGTACACACTGGGGGATGCCTTTGAGGGAACAGGCCAGCCCAGAAGCCACCTGCCATGACAATTCCAACTCACAACAAACCTACTACATACGGTCTTCGAGACTAGACGTTTAAGAGAGCCAGGAGTCTCACCTTCCTCCTAAGGATCATCTGGTGAATTAGAACCACCAACATTTTGAGTAGCAATTTGGATGCCTCATCTACAGTGCAAAATATTCATAGTCCCTGCCTCCACCTGCACTGGCTGGCCTATTCAAATTCACGGTCCTGCCGGTGATTGGCCCAAAGGAGTTCCCTTGCCTTGAGGGCAGCTTCCTCCATCATGCCCCGCCTCCCAGCAGGTCCTGGGGCTGTAAAATCCTGCTTCCTACCACTGTGGGTGTGGTTCCGAGGCAGGGGTGGCTGGAGCTGCTGGCTCTGGCCACCAGTTCATTTCTTCCTGAAACCTGAGCTGTGCGGGCCCCTGGCTGGCCAGGCCCACCAACTTCCCAGCATGTTTCTCAAGGAGGGATTTCGGTGAGTGGGGACACTGCCAGCAGGTGAGGAGGAGGGAAGAGGGGAAGCTCAGTCTGGTGGCCAAACAGGTAGGCAGAGGCTGTGAGGAGGCTACCCTGCCCCAGGCTGGCTAAGGCCCGGAGAAGGCACTCGCTGGGATGCTGGGATGTATGCTAGCTGTCACCAGAGGGGCGCTGCGGGCCACGGGCATGTATGGGGGCTGGGGGGGAGGGGGGGCTGCTACCCTGGAGATTCTGCCCCCAGAGGGCAGCTAGGCATCAGCTTCCCTGAGCTCCAGCCCTACCCTGAACCTGTGAGGGTAAAGTCTCAGAGCAGGCGCGTTACGTTCCCCAGCTATGTGTGGGGTCCCGCCCTGGGAGTGACTGGCCAGGGTTACAATGCATGCCTCTTAACAAGTGGTTGATCTGGAAACTGCTTGAAAACAAGGGCAGTGGGGAGCAAGGTATTGATTAGGGCATGGGAGACCACCTTCTGCAAGTACAGGCAGGGTGGAGGGTTTCCTTTGGAAAGATCTGGTCGGAGACTGCTCTGTGGACCAGGGCTCCAAGGTTGGGATAATGTTGACCAGTCCCTCCTCTGGACCTGAGCTTCGACTCCCTCCCAGACCCGAGTTTGACCTCCCCTGAGCTGCTTGAGGCCAGCTCTGCCTGGTTGCCCTGGCAGGGGCCCAGTCCCCAAGATAAGTATCAGCTTGCCCAGTCCTGGATGGGAGGGGGCTGGTAAGAGTGCCAGGGAGGGCAGAGAGAGCCTGGGGTCTGTTCTAGCCTCTTCCTGCCCCTCGGGGTGCACAGAACACCTCCAGGGGTACTCTTGCCCCCAGGTCTGCCCAGACTTTCAGGAGCTGAAGACACAGCTACGCCAACTATTTCGGCGCTGGCTCCAAGTGGAGGTCAAAGTGAGAAGTGGGTGTGGGGTCCCAGAGTTCCACGGTCCACCCAGGGCTCTGGGAAAGAAATCATGGAGGACGGTTAGAATGTGAGATGGCTTGGGGGGTGGGGAGGAGCCTTGCCTGTGGGAAATAATAGCGGCCACCGAGGCACTCTCAGGAGAAGGGCCACAGAACTGTGCCAGGGCCAGTCACGATGCTGCTGGAGTGCCTCTGAAGTTGCTAACACCAAGTGGGTGGTAAGACAAAAGGAAAGGCTTTCGTTGTGTCTACGTGTGGCTCAGTGGACTCACATCCACAGTTCCCCCTGTTCAGGGGCATGTGATTAGGAAGGGCAGTGGACTCACAGGTGCTCTGTGGTTGGTGAGTGAGCCAGCACGCCAGGTCATACAAAAGCATTTACACAGGGGGGGTGGTGGGAGAGTGCTGGCTGGCAGAAAGCAAGGGGTTACAAGGCAGAAGTGGAGGAGGTTTTTTTTGGGGGGGCAAGAGGGGGATGTTGAAAGTTTCTCTACTTCTGGAGCAGTCTCTCCCTCAATGAAACCCCAAATCCTATGTTAGAGGCTCTGGTTTGGGGGTCAGACAGACCTGGGTCCCCATTTCAGCACTAAGCTTTCCCGGCTATGTGACCCTGAGCATGTGACTTGCCCTATCTGAGCCTCAGTTCCGAGTATGGGTGAGCTATTGTAGCAGCTCCATCAAGGGACTGTGACCAGATGAAAATGAGCTGGGCACATAAACACCTGGCAGGGCGAGTGAATAAATATATGATGATAACACACAAGTTAGTCTGAGTAAACAAATCCACGGAAACTCATGTATATAAGAGAGGGTTTTACATAAAGGGTCAGTGTACATTCAGAAAGCATCCCAACCCAGTGCTGTTCAGGCCCTTAAGTCCAACATTAGCCCCTATGTCTGACACCAATCTACAAAGTCAGCCTCAGTCTCACAAAACACACGCAGACTGCAGGAGGAAAGCCGAATTCAGTGAGTGTGTCAACATCTCAGTGCTGGCAGGGTCTCCATGTGGCTGCTCCAGCACCCAGGGCTGCCTCAGGGTAGGTCCATGTGGCTTCTCCTTCGGGATACCTTGCAGGAAGTGAGCCTTGTCAGCTGAAGCAGGCAACTGGCTAAGGCAGCTGCGCCCTGGTTCAGCCATCAGAAATCATGAAACCAGAGAACTAGCAAGGCGAGGCTCGCTGAGCTGTTTATCTCTCTGCCCTTCAATTAGTCCCACGTGTTTATCAGCCAGGTTGGCAAAATAGAGCTTAACTATCTCACAATGATGTGTGTTTAATCATGAAGAAACAGGTGTTTTACACAAAAGAGCAACACTGGCTAAGGGGCTGAGGACAATTAACCCAGTCAGGCCTAGTTCCTTTTCTGAACAAGTGGCTATTCCTACCACGGGACGATCAAGTGACCTTGACCATGGGGGGTGGGGCATGGGGTGAGACGAACAGTCACACAGACTAGTTGGTGGGACGCAGACATGAAAATAAAAAACATACAGGATGACAGAGGCTGATGGGGAAGTCGGGTTATTGCACAACAAGCAGGAGCTTGCTGGGCTGATGAGGGTTTACCAGTGTGGGCCATAGCGCCCCTGGGGAGGGGGAATATTGGAACAATTCAGGCCCGGGGAGGGGGGCGCTGAAGGAGCAGATACCTACACTTTAGCCTGAGAAGCCTGGTGGCGTAGTGGTTACACCCTGGGCCGTTAATAGCAACCCACCGTTCAAACCCACTAGCAGCTGTGCAAGAGAAAGAGGAGGGAGGCGTTCTCCCCTGGAATGAGTGACAGTCTCAGAGACCCACAGAAGCAATTCTGCCTTGTCCTATCGGCGTGCACGGAGCCAGCATCCGCTGGACATCCTGAATACACGTCATCCTGAGTTCTGCAGGTAGACTGTTAAGCACGGGACTGCTAACCACAGATCGCCATTTGAAGCCACCTCCGTGGGGAGGAGGATAAGGCTCTGGTGCCCGTAAAAATGCTCAGGCTGTGAAACCCACAGTGCAGTTCTATTCTGTTCTAGAAGGTGACGCTAGTCTGAGGTAACCAGATTTTAGGCGTGACACCATTGACGGGGTGGGGGTGGGGGGTGTGTTCTTAATTAAAAATTTGGTCTCTATGGAGCAACAAAAATTTTCATAGAATGCAAAAACGGTATTGGAATATATTTAATTTTAAAATGCTGCAGGACGTTGTTAAATTGTTAAAAAGCTGGACGTCTGGTCACTTTGGCCATGTCCAAACTGACTTAGTGGCTGGCAGCACGGGATCCTTTGTCCTCCCTGTTCGCCGCCATGACGCAGCAGCTGCAACAATGGGCTCAGGCACAGAAACCACTGTGCGGCGGCCCGAGTCCAGGGGTGCTTTGTTCTGGTGCTCTGAGGGTTGTTATGGAGCGGAACCAGCCAGGTGGCGAC
>PVJH01046107.1:0-12031 GCA_004026705.1 Nesogale talazaci | reverse complement strand
AGGCACGTGTTTTGAAAATGAGGATGGCAATAAATGTCCAAATGTGCTTGACACGATGGATTATGTATGGATTGTGATAAAAGTTGTACGAGTCCCCAATAAAATAATTAAAGAAAAACACACTAAGTGTTCATCTGGGACCTTTAAAATTCTGACCTGTGTTAATTCCCTGACTGCAATCGATGAGTCTGATCTTTTCAGCTGCCTGTGTTCTATGCCACCGACCTTTCAAATCCCAGAGGGTTCACCCTGAGGGAACAGGTTTCAAAGGATCTCTCAAAATAGGAAGAAGAAACAGGTGGTGTACTTCTGAGGGCTAAGCTACAGGATAGCCATATTGGACTATTATTTGATGGAGAGACTATTGCTTGCTATCGTGCCTGGAAATTAGCTCTTCAGGTCATAGGCACTCCAGATATAACTGGGGAACTGCTGCCTCCTCCAAGTTTACAGTTAACCTTAATGATGCGGATGGAACGAAGGTTTTGCCCCCTTCACTCGTTGATGGGGTATGAGTCAACATGAGAAGAACTTATATCCCTCGTTCTATGTTCTCTTCGAAATCCGACTTGAATTTCTGACCATTCCTTGTCTGTGCACTGCTCCGACTGCTCTTGAATTACCTTGAGTGAATCTGACTCGCATGTGATATGAATGTCCGTGTTTGGTGAACACAGACGAGCACTTCCTGAGTTACATTCATCTGTTGAAACATCTCAAATGGTACTCCACCAGTTCCTGGAACCTTGGACCCTCCCATGGACAGATACAGCTCAGACTTCCGCCTTGACTACCTCCTGAAATGGTTGCACATTGGCAAATTCTTCTTGGTACATGTCTCTGTGTATTCCTTTCATCCTCTTTGGATACTTTGTGCATTGTTCAGTATTTCCGTTAAAGAATTCTTCAGTGCTGCAACTCAAGGCCTGGATTTTTTTTCTTCTTCAGGTCTTTTGGCTTGAGGAATTCCCAGGGTGTTCTTCCCTTCTGGTTTTCTAAGTCTAGGCCTTTGCTCATTTCACAGTAATTCTTTACGTTGTCTTTTTGAGGTACCCTTTGAAATTTTCTGTGCACCTTTTCGGGGGTCATCTCCGCCCCCCCCCCCCGCCTTTTGTTTTAGTTGATCTACTTTCAAGAGTGAGCTTCAGAGTCCTTTCTGACATCCATTTTGATCTTTTCCCTCTTTCTTGTCCTTTGACCTTTTTTTTTAAATAATTTTTTTAACTTTTTTTTTTTGGTGGCATCACTGCCCTTTGGTGGTGGGAGTAGGAGGCCCAGCCTTGCTGCTGATTTGAACCTCCAACCCAGTGGGCCGCAGTCCCGCGCACAACCACTACGCCACCGGGGCTCAGCCCCTTTAAGTGACCTTTTATTTTCTTCACCTATAACATCTTTGATATCATTTCACACTTACCTGCTTTTCAGTCGTTAGTGTTTAATGTGTCATGTCTATTTCTCGGATGGTCTCGACGTGCTGATAGACTACACTGAAGGTGGTAGTTGGGTTCTTGTGGACTTATTCCTTTTTCCTTCCCCCGAGCTTATTCTTTTTCTTTTTATTTTTTTTGGTGGGGGGACATCACTGCTCTCCGGTGGTGGGAGGAGGAGGCCCAGCCCCACTGCTGGAATTGAACCTCCGTCCCAGTGGGCCGCAGTCCCATGCACAACCACTACGCCACCAGGGCTCAGCCCCGAGCTTATTCTTATGTTCTTCAGTTTCTACTTGAATTTGCAAAGGAGCAATTGGTGTTGTGTTTTAGCCTTGTGGATGAAATGATGAAATTGAGCTCCAGCAAGTCTACCAATCCAGTCTGTTTGATTCCTGCATCCAGGGAGTTTCACGTGTACAGTTGTCATTTATGTTGTTGGAAAATGTACGAGGCCGAATTGTCTAGAAAAACAAATTAGTGACATCATATATGTATAAGAAAGAACTTATATCAAGAAGCATCTTCACATCAGGGAAGCACGGGGCCCAATCCAACTCAAGTCTATGGGTTCCATGGGAGCTGGAGGCCTCTTCAGATTCACGTGAGTCCAGGCCAATGGCACTGAAAGGTGAAGTGGGAAACAGGAAGGACACAGGCTGGTGGGTGCAGAATTGTGTGGATCTAAGGTTGATGGAAACATGGCTGGACGCTGGCATGTCCCAGGGTTGGGCAGCCCACATGGGGCTCGCCCTGCAGGCAGACAGAAAGTCCCAGCAAACAGGAAGGCAAAGAGATAAACAGAAGCGTTTCTGGGTCTCTCACTTCGTAGATAAAAGGGCACACGCTCAAGGAGGTGATTGAGAGGCTGGCCTCCACGCCTGTCTCCACACAGGTACCATCAAGTTGACATAAAATCTAATGAAAAAGTTTGTAATAAACGTTAAAATAAAAATACAAAGGTATTTGCAATGAATGAGTCACCTTCACATTCCAATAATCAATGACTATGAGTGCACCTTGCTTGCATGTTTGATCAGACTGCACAAATTATTTTTTGTTTTTTAAAAAAAGCCTAAGGGGGGCTGACCCCCGGTGGCGTAGTGGTTGTGCACGGGACGGAGGTTCAATTCCAGCAGTGGGGCTGGGCCTCCTACTCCCACCACCGGAGAGCAGTGATGCCCCCCCCCAAAAAAAAAAAGCCCTAAGGGGCTTATCTTCCAGCACTATATCAGGCAATGTTCCACTATCCATAAGATTATTATTTTATGGGCATTCATAAGATTTTCGGTGATTAATTTTTCAGAACTGGTCTGCCTCTTTCTTCTTCCCAGTCTGTCTGAATACGGAAGGTCCACTAGTAAGGTGACCAGACCTCCCGCTTTTTAATAACTTGTCTGAGTTCCGCGGCATTTTAAAATTAAAATAAATATATTACAATACTATTTTTTCAGTCTATGAAAAAAAATTTTGGGTGGAGGGGCATCACTGCCCTCTGGTGGGAGTAGGAGGCCCAGCCTTGCTCCTGGAGAGCTGCTGCTGGATTTGAACTGCCAACCCAGGGGGCCGCAGTCCCGCACATAATCACTACACTACCGGGACTCAGCCCATTCTATGAAAATTTTTGGGGCTGAGCTCCGGTGGCGTAGTGGTTGTGCGCGGGACTGCGGCCCACTGGGACGGAGGTTCAATTCCAGCAGTGGGGCTGGGTCTCCTCCTCCCACCACCGGAGAGCAGTGATGCCCCCCCGCCCCAAAAAAAGGAAAATTTTTGTTGCTCCATATAGACCAAATTTTTAATCAAGAAACCCCTCCACCCTACCCCCCACCCCGGTGAATGGTGTCCCGCTTAAAATCTGGTCACTTTATTTAGTGTGAAAGTGCCATTGATGACCCTGCTGGTATTAAGAATACCAGTAGCACGGCTCCCGGTATCACCACAGTATTGAAGCCACCACAGTCCAATAAACTGACAGATGGGTAACAGTCTCTTTGGATTAAAGAGTCCCCACTCAGCTTAAGACTTTTGCACTCTGAACTCCAAGGTTTTTGTCCTTTCATACTTAGAAATCCCTTCAGATCCCTCATTTGCTTACCAGCCAAGTCGATATGCCCTCTTGGTCCTCTGAGTTTGTTTATTTCTTTTTTTCCTCTGAGTTTAAAGCGTTTTGTTTTGTTAGGTCCTAGCACTTAACTAAAGCTATGCGTTATTCAAAGCTGTGATGAACTCAGTAGACAATTATCTCTTAGGTAGGTCTTTCTTTTTCTTTTTTTCTTTTAGTTGTTGTTTTGGTAGCTGTTTCTTAAGAAAACAATTAAAAAAAAAACACCTCTCAATCTCGTGGCCACTGAACTCTCCCCAGGGTTCCTGAGGCTATAAATCGTTAGTGGAGCTGAGGAGGGTTAGTGGACTCGAACCCAATACCTGGCAGTGAGCAACCCAATACCTAACCTCCAGACCACCAGAGCTCCTGAAGTGCTCCCCCCCCACAAAGACAACAACAACATCAACAAACAACCAAGAAGCCCCCACTGCCATGGAGTTGTCGCGTTCATAGTGGCCCCACAGGACAGAGCCGAACTGCTTCCTCGAGGGCAGTGGTTCCCAACCTTCCTGATGCTGTGCCTCTTCCCCCCCACCCCCGCCGTGATTTTATTGGGGCCTCTTAGAGCTCTTATCACATTTCATACATCATTTGGTATCAAGCACATTTGTACACGCGTTGCCATCTTCATTTCCACATATTTTCTACTTGAGCTCTTGGCATAAGCTCCTCTTTCCCCCTCCTTTTTTAATGACCTCATGCTATGACTCTTTGATACAGTTCCTCCTGTCGTGAACCATAAGCTTACTTTTGTTATGCTATGAATCGGGCAGCCCCTGTGAAAGGGCCATTCGGCTTCCAAAGGGGTCACGACCCACAGGTTGAGAACCACTGCCCCAGGGTGTCTTAGAGGACATCGTCCCAGGAGCAAACCCTCTTGGTAGAGCAGCTGGGGGGGCTTTGAACCGCCAACCTCGTGATGAGCAATCTGATGCTGACCTCCCTCTGTCACCAGGACTCCTCATTGGATAAAACTCCCCAGCCACATGTCCTGTCACGGGTCACCATGAGTCATGTCAACTCAGCATGGCCCGCTAGGGCAGAGTAGAACGGCCCTGGGGATTTCTGAGACTGCAAATCTTTATGGGGGGCTGAGCCCCGGTGGCGTAGTGGTTGTGCGCGGGACTGCAGCCCACTGAGATGGAGGTTCAGTTCCGGCAGTGGGACTGGGCCTCCTACTCCCACCACCAGAGAACAGTGATGCCCCAAAACAGACGAAAAAAAACAAAAGCAAACAATAATCTTTATGGGAGCAGAAAGCCTCATCTTTCTTTCATGAGGCAGCTGGCGGTTTCACACTGCTCACCTTGTGTAACCCAGGCGGTCACCAGAGCTCCTAATTGAGCAGGTTAGACTCGCATGACTGAGGAAAATTACTGATGCTAACGGGGCCACCACCAGTTTGCCCCCTGCTGAGGAAGGGAGGTGCTGTATCTTGTGGAATTGGAATAGGAGACTTCAAGATGAATGATGGCTTTTTCACCCGCTTCCTGGTTTTGTCCCTTGAAAGGGCCTGGAGGCAATGACTCACCCTTTACAATGAGCACAGCTAGCTCAAAGATCTTCATTTCCAAGTCCCATTCTCTCTCGGACAAAATGGATTTCTTGGAGGAAAAAATGTCTGCAGAGAAAGTTTAAGATGGGTTGGAGCTAGTTTCTTGGGGTCAAAGTCACACTATGCTCAAAAGAGGATGTCTCCAAAGAACAAGGGACCTAGCTTGGAGGGGCTCCCACTAGCCAAAGCCGGATTGATTTCAGCATCAAAACAGATGGTCCTGGTCATGAATTATAGCCTGTTGAGTAAAATGAGAATTCATGAGTCTGTTATGACATATTCATAAAGGAATCAAGGACTGGTTGAAGAAGAAAGAAGGGCTCTTCCTGACAGCAGAACTTCAGCTGCTCATGTAAAGGGAATGATGGAGGTAGGAAACTGTCACGGATGCTAAAACTTAGGGTCTAAAGGGCAAGAAATGGTCTCAAAGTATCTTCCCGGCTGAGCCCTGGTGGCGTAGTGGTTGTGTGCGGGACTGCAGCCCACAGGGTTGGTGGTTCAAATCCAGCAGCAGCTCTCCAGGAGCAAGGTTGGGCTTCCTACTCCCACCAGGGCAGTGATGTCACACACACACACACACACACACACACACACACAAAAACATACAAAGCATCTTCCCACCAATTACATTTTAACTACAAAGTGATTAATCATTTTACAGTGGTGAGATCTGGCAGCCTGTACCCTAACCAAGCTATAAAAATACAAATCCTTGATAACTGGAAAAAAATAACATCATCCCTGATAATACTGTTAAAGTATATATCCCTAGATAGACAGCAACATAGCTAGGAATATATTTTGCATAATCTTAGTCAAATGTGAAAGATCAAGAAGGGAAAAATGAGTAGCATTCTGCGAAACCAGTATCTAGACTTTTCAAACATGCCAGGCTCAAGACAGACAAAGAAATATTGAGGACCTATTTCAGATTAGAGATTAAAAGGACATGACAATTAAATGGAAAGCATGATCTGAACTGGATATTAGATCAAGAATGGAAATAGGTAAATATAGCTGACAGTCCTTCCCAGTGGCCAGCCTAATGCCCTTGGTTATCATTCTTCTGGAGATTGGAACGGATGCCAAAGTCTAGCTCATAAATGACCTTTTAAGACTATTTAATAACCAAAAACTTGTGAGCAAACAAAGACATTCCTATCAAGCAGGACAAGGGGGCAGGGCTTAGAGATCCCCTCCCAGCAGTCGAGACAAAGACCTGGCCTCTCTTCAGGCAAGCTCAATTCTTCACTACCCCCTGGCCAGGGAGTCTGCTTTCCCACTCTGAAATGTAGAGGAAGCTGAAGGTAATGGGAGCGATCCTTCTGGGCAGATAGGAGGAGCAGCAGTCCGAAGCACACAATTTTACCACCGTCAATGTCACACTCATTATTAAGTGACCTAACCAAGCCTGCCCTATCAGAGGGTGGCGGGCCTCTGATATACTCACAGCAAGGGTTCAACAGGCAGCTGTGCAGCGATAATTATTATTTATTATAATAACAATATAGAGGTCATGACAGAGAAAGAAACAATGAGTCAGACATACATAACATGTATGTTATATGTAACATGTATACATACATTGCAAGGAGGTGGGGTAACATGCCCACCTCCGCCCCATATGGTGGTCCGTGTGGAGAGGGGATTACATGATGAAGGAGAGAAGCCTAGAGCGTCCGGCGCTCAGGAGCAGAAGGGAGGCAGGAGCGAGAGTGGCAAACATTAATTTTCCCTGTTTAAGTAGCCTCACAGGGCACACATCAGTTCTCTAGTCACGGGTCCGGACGTGCCGCAAGCGGGGGCTGTCTTAAGGGCTATGAGATAATAATGGTTTAGGGATGCCTCATGACTGAGAGGAGAGGGATGTGATAAGGAAAGACTTCAGACTCCTGGGGTAGGTGAACAGGTCTCTCTAGTTAGGGGTCATTGACAATGACTCTTGAAACCCACCCAGAGGCCTCGAGGGAAGCAGATCACTATCCTAACTTGAGTATGCAAAGTCCTCAAATAACTGGGAGTATCAGGGAGAATAGCTAGCTTAGCTTCAAATGCTGATAAATAGGCTGTTTAATATTATAGAGTTTATGTTGTGGAAAAGTCCTGTCTTCATCCCACATTGCCCCAAAGGCCAAACTAAGAACAACCTGGGTTTGCTGATGACCTGAAAAACATTACCATGTGTCCTAGTTATCTAGGGTTGCTATAACATAAATATCATGTGTGTGGTTTGAAAAACCAGAAATTTATTTTCTCTTTTGGAGGCTCAAAGTTCAAAACCAGGTGGCTGAGCCCCGGTGGCGTAGTGGTTGTGCGGGCAACTGCGGCCCACTGGGTTGGAGGTTCAATTCCAGCTCCCAGGAGCAAAGGCTGAGGCTCCTACTCCCACCATCTGAGGGCAGTGATGCCTATACCAGGGCACTGGTTCTTGAGGCAGGTGTAGTCTCACCGTTGGCCCTGGAGGAAGATCTTTGCCTCTCCTGAGTCCATTGTTCCTGGGAAATTTTTTTTTGGGGGGGGCACACTTCCCTCTGGTGGGAGTGGGAGGTCCTGTCTTGCTACTGGATTTGAACCGCGAACCCAGTGGGCTGCAGTCCCACGCACAACCACTATGCCACCAGAGCTCAGCCCGCTCCTGGGAAATCTTTACATGACATGACATCTTTCCCCACATCTCTGCTTCTCTTGCTCACATGTTTACTCTCTCTTATATCTCAGAAGAGATTGATTCAAGATACACCTTATGCCAATCCTGCCTCATTAACATAACAAAGACAGCCTGTTCCAAAATGGAACATATTACCCATAGACATAGAGGTTATGATTGACCACAAACATTTTTGGGCAACACAATTCAATCTACTACATGCTACCCTTTGCCGCCCTCCCCACTCCCCCAACAAATTCATGATCTTGCCACACGCAAAAGACATCCAAACAAATCATCCCCAAATTCATAAAATCATTCCAAGTCTCAAATCTCATCTTCTGGATCATCTAGATAAAAAGTGATCGAAACTGTAGGTATATGTCATTCTGGGATAAAGCTTCCTTTCATCTGTGAACCTGTGGAATTTCAAATGCAAGTGAACATCTTCCTGGTGTTCTCTGCTTTCAGTCACCTGATGTCAGGAATGAAACTTTGTGGAGACATATTGCAATTCAAAGCGTTGTGATCCGGCCTGCGTAAGTGGATGAGTGTGGGACTGCGGCCAGCGGGCTTGGCGGTTCAAATCCAGCGGCCGCTCTCAGGAGCAGCGCTGGGTAGCGCCCCGGACCACCAGAGGCAGTGATGTCCCCCTCCAGCGCCCCCCCAAAAAGCGCTGTGATCCATCAGCAGAGAGTAGCATGGATTCTTCAAGAGAGTCAGTCACACATGGTCAGCTAGCTTCTGCTGGATAGATGTGTCCCTTTTTCAATCTGGAAATGAGCAGCTGGGGGTGGGGGTGGGAAGCAGTGAGCCTTTCGGATTAGCACCCTCCACAGACCTTATGACGCTTCCCACACACAACCCAAACAATGTTTAGTCCACTCAAACCAAAGGATGACTCAGGCTTCCAGTTTGTGGTCAGAGTTGGGAAGCCTAGCCAAATCAGAAAGAAATGCAGTAGGCATATCTGTGCTTCGAAAAGTTCATGGAAAAATACCGTTACCTTTGCATTCCATCTCCCCCGTGAAACGCTGGAAGCCCCTGGTTACATGATGGTGGAGCCAAATCATCCTCTCCCATATTATCAAACGTCTAACTTCTCTTGGTTTTCTGAGTTTGCTTATGTGGTCGCACAGCAAAGCTGAGCCTGAAGACTCTGGTCGAGTTTTGAATACACTCAAAACAAACAGTAACTTGCTGAAATCTTGAAGAAGTCGAACATGCAACTTTTGACAATTCTTATAAGAAGCCTTCTCTGCAGTTTGTAAGAAGCCTTCTCCAAGGTTATTTGATAGTCTCTGTTTGTGTGTGGGGGTGGGGGTGGGGGGCCAATCACTGCTCTGGTGGGAGTAAGAAGCCCAGCCTTGCTCCTGGAGAGCTGCTGCTGGATTTGAACCATCAACTCTGTGGGCTGCAGTCCTGCCCACAACCACTGAGCCACCAAGGCTCAGCCTCACTTCTGATTTTGTGGCTAAAATAAACATGAGTCCAGGGCTGCCCTCCTCGCCAGGGCAGTCCAGATAGAGTAAAGTCCAGGCACTGTCTGTCTAGAATCAATGTTAGGTCTTGCTTCACTGGGCTTTCTGATTGCCCTCCTGGACTCTCGATCTTCCACATCAAGAGACCACATAAGATGACCTCTCCCGTTTTCTCCTTACTATATTAATCTCTGTGGACTTGACTCTTTTCTTCAAGTAAGAGCCTAAGAAATCCTGTTTTCTTACCAGTGATCAAAAGGTGATCTCAGAATTCCTATCACGATGGTTTTTAGGCGTGATCATCTCTTTGGAAGATGAGACAAGTCTCATTGTTGCAGAATTCCCGGGTATATCGCTTGTATTTCACATAAATGTCTTTGGAAGTTGTAAAAGTCAGAGAGCTTGAAAACTCATGATATTAATTATGAAGCTGTATTTGCCGAGCACTCTTTTCACTGAAAGTGTGTATTTGTTTAGGCGGTGTGGCAGTCAACTAATCTGGTGTCAGTTGCAGGATTAAGAGTTGTAGGGGTGGAGTCTAACCCATCAATCTGGAGATGGTCAATAGGAGACCTCTGTGTGGGCATAGCCTTCTCCTGAGAATTCTGGGAAATTCGGTACTTCCTTCCTGGAGGGAGGAGACACTATCTCAGTTCACTCTTGTGGAGACACTCAACTGACAAGGCTCATTTCCTTTGAGATACCCCTGAGAAGCCACATGGACCTACCATGATGCAGCCCTGGGACCTGGAGTAGCCACATGAAGGCCCTTTCCAGCACTGAGATGCTTACTTCATCACTGGATCCAAAGACTTTCTACCGACTGGACTGTGATCGTCCTGCAGTGGACATCACTGCATGTGTTTCATGAGTCTGAAGAGGACTTTATAGATTGGTATCGGGCATATGTGCTGATGTCAGAATTATGGCTTGGACTGGACTGGGTTGGGATGCTTTCTTAATGTACCAATGCCCTTTATATAAAACTCTGTTATATATATGTGTGCCTATGAATTTGCTTCTCTGGTCGACCCAGACTAACATAGGTGGGTTGGTGGAAAAGGGGCTGATAGAAATCTCAGGAAGCTAAAGCATACCCCATTGTCATCCCTCGATGCTGTGTGAGGAAAATTTGAATTTAAAGATTGTAGGGGGTTACTGCTATCATCAGCATTCTTCAAAAAGCCAACAAGTGATACACACCCTCTTCTTTGTTTTAATTTAATTTTCTACTTTACTTTTGGGGGGGGGCATCACTGCCTTGGTGGGAGTAGGAAGCCCAGCCTTGCTCCTGGAGAGTTGCTGCTGGATTTGAACCGTCAACCCTGAGTGCTGTAGTCCCACACACAAGGGCTCAGCCCTTACACCCTCTTCTTATTGACACAGCTAAGTTCCAAAGACCGCGTCATTATTTGAAAACCGGTGTTAAGCAAAAATGGAGGATGGCCACATCAGAACACAAAACAGAGAATGTTCACCTCATTGCGTAGATTCCAAATTACCTCATTACATAGTGGTTTGGCTGCCAAACTACTGAGAATCGTGTGACCCAACCAAGTTGACCTTACATATCCCAACCAATGTTACCAATGCCTCACATCTTGGCCCTCCTTACTGCCAGAGATTAATGTAAAAAATAATCAGATAGTATTTTACTGTTGTCATAAATGCCACTATTGGAGAGTGAAATAGTCAATAAGGAGACAATATAGTAGCAATGGGACTAAAAGGAAAGCTTGAGGTGGTCAGGGGATAAAAGAGAAAGAATCTAAAGCAGCACCTCTGTGGGTCCTGGGGAGGGTGACTCATGAAGTCTTGTTGATCCAAACCAGATCTTCCAGACCGTTTCTGGAAGAAGGTGATATGAGGTCACGAGGTGAGTGACCCAAGTTCACCCTTCTGAGTCTTCCATGTTTCAGTTTTGTAATCCCTGAAACTTGCTTAACTTTCCCAGTGAGCCAGCTGATCAGCAAAAGCGTGTCAGTGACCGGCACCACCTCTCCATGAAACAATGACAGGAGAATGACACGAGGGACTTGGTTCCATTTACTTAGAACCTTCTGGGCTTCTTGGAGTCACCTCTAAAGAATTTCAAGGAACCTGCCCATCATTTGGAGTGCAACATTTGTCCCTTGTGTTTCTAACCTCTTCTTCCTCCCCTCCCTCTGTGTCCAGTGTATCCTGAAAGTCCCCTTTTACAATGAAAATGCCTCTGGAGGAAAGAGCTAGCTCATATGTTTCTAGGTAACATTTTATTTTTATTTATTTTTTTTTCATGTTTTTCTAGGTAACATTTTAATTGCCCCTTAATACTGAAGTGCAGAACAGAAGTGAGGGATGGGATGGGATGGGCCCCTTGGGGAGGAGGGGGGGACCTCGAGGAGCTGGTGCTCTGGCAAAAGTCCTGGACAGCAGACAAGGTGATAGGAGACGCGAGAGAGAGAGAGAGAGAGAGAGAGAGAGAGAGAGAGAGGGAGAGAGAGAGAGAGAGAGAGAGAGCCAACTTACTGCTTCCTAAATTTACTGATGGCAAAACTTACAGGGCAGGGCCATCCATCAACAATTATTTTGTTATAGCTACCTATTTGTACCTGAAGGGTTGGAATAATTTGATGTGTGTGTGTGTGTGTGTGTGTGTGTGTGTGTGTACACACCTGAGAGGGCTTCAAAAAGCTCATAAGAAAATTATCTTGGGCTGAGCCCCAGTGGCGTAGTGGTTGTGCACAGGACTGCGGCCCACTGGGATGGAGGTTCAATTCCAGCAGTGGGGCTGGGCCTCCTACTCCCACCACCAGAGAGCAGTGATGCCCCAAACAA
>PVJH01046106.1:0-12004 GCA_004026705.1 Nesogale talazaci | reverse complement strand
GAAAAGAGGTGTTCTTTGGGTCAAAAGAGAAAAAACCCTTTCGCCTCCTTGTTACACATTTGGGCAACAGCTACTAAATTTTATGCTTTAATAAGCTTGTAAAAAGCCTAATTTGGATTCGCTTGCATTACTCTGAGCCTGTCCCCTGCTATGTCTGGTCAGGAGACGCCGCTGTGGAACTCCTCACTGTCGTCCCTGGGGGGATGCTTTGCAGGGAAAGCCCTGGGAAGAGCCCCAGGGAGGACAAGGTTCTCATTCCAGAAATGACTGTACACCCCTTGGCCTGGCCAATCCATTGGGCGTTGGAGAGGATAAGCCCATCTTTGGAAATCTGCTTTTGTTTCTTGTTCACCAATATGGAGGGACAGAATGCCACAGTGAGAGACTGAGAGGCCCTGGGGGTTGGCGCCCTCACCCGGGGGTGGCTGCCACAGTTCCTCTCTGGAAACAGGGACCCTGTTGCACTCATGTTGCTCAACACTTTAGGTGGATGAAATCTACGTGAACTAAGTCAGACCCCAAGGGACGAATATTGTATGATCCTACTTAAGCGAGGTGTCCAGATCAGGCTAGTGACGGAGATGAAAGTTTATTTGTGGTCACCAGGGGTTGGCAAGAGAGAAGGGAAAGCAAATCATTGCTGAGGAGATACTGATTCTGTGAAGGTGATGAAAACATTTTGAAAGGAGAGTTATGAGCATTAAGATAAGCATGCACACTCACAAAAGGTTGCAATGGCAGATTTTTGTTGCATGTATATTTTTGACACTAATATTAATACAGCCTTCTGGGACTCAGAACCTTCAACATAAGGTGGACATCATAATACCCACATGCCTAGGTTTTGTGGATTACTGGAAGCACTTATAAGAAGTTATTACCTAGTATTGTCTGGTGGGTTAGAGTTAGTCTACTAACCACAGAGCCAACAGTTGGAAACTACCCTCTGTGGGAGAAAGATGAGGCTTCTTGCTTGTGTAAAGAGTGACAACTTCAGAAACCAAACCCCAGGGCTTGTTCTATTCTGTCCCAGTGGGGCACTATGAGTCAGAATTGACCAGATGGCAGTAGAGATGGGGTTTTTTTGGCTTTCTATAAAATATATTTTTATTTGGAGGTCTTTCTCCCCCTGGAACATTACAACATAGTTGGTGAGACCCAAAGTCATTTTTTTCTAGAAGGACCTCTGGTCACTGGGGATTGGTGTCAGCGAAGGGACATGTCACCCCACCATATTCCATGGGCCCAGGAAGTCCATGTGTTATTGGCTTTTGAGCCTATGTTTCAGACTTCCTGAAATCCTTTCTAAATGTTAGTAAGTGAAAAAAAAAAAAAGCCTACTCGTAGATGCTTAATAATGGAATTAATTGTTTTTACTGCCCATAGGATAAAGTTAGTGATCCCCAATACCATTCAAGATCCTCCATGAAGGGAAGGGGTCATCCCGTTTCATTTCTACAAGCCTACCAAGAACTTGGGACACTCATTGACTAATTCCATCTTCCAAACACACCTTGTATCCACCAATCTCTGTATCTGTTCCGACTGCTATCACGACTAAGAAAGCTACCTTTTCTCTGTCTTGTTCTTTCTAGCGGAGCCCTGTTGGTTATCCATTGGGCTGCAATCCTCAAGGACAGCAGTTCAAAACCACCAGTCGCTCAGCAGGAGAAATATGGAGTTTTCTACTTCCTTGAAGAGTCACCGTCTTGGAAACTCACAGGAACATTTCTGCTCTGTCCTTGACGGTCACTATGAGTCGGCATTTACTAGATGACAGTGAGCGAGTGCTTTGTACTATGAGACATAAACACAATAAATTTTGTACAGTCTTTATTGATTCCATTCTACAGGGCTTAAAGGGGGCAACTGGTAGTGGAGAAGTACTGAGTGTGCAGAACTGAGGTTATTTTCCAAGTACAAGAGGGTTTCCATGTGTTTACTACCAGGATCTCCAGGCTGTGCACACCAGTCGAATTCCAGCTCTCAGTGTTTGTTGAATGAGTCCCAAGTCAAGTGTTTTCTCTCTGTCTGATTGACATTGTTCGCCCTGAGTTCTTATCTATACCCTGTGAAGGGACAGGTAGTCATTTTCTTCTCCCACCTCTCAAAGTAACAGGAAGAGAAAGGGAAGTGGGAGGGACATGAATGGAGGATCTCAGCTCTGAGATGCCAGCCTTGGTTGAAATTCTCTAGGCCAGAGATTCACGGAGTGAGACTCTCAAATCACCTGGTTAACAACTCCAGAAAACCCCAAACCCACTGCCATCATGTTAACCTCTACTCAGCATGATTACACACAGAGTTTCAGAGGTTACCAATATTTATAGGATGAGACAGCCTCATCTTTTCCCTTTGGAATGACTGGGTGAATTTGAATCACTAACCTTGTGATTAGGAGTTCAACACATACTAGACAGCACCACCAAGTTTCCTTGGCATTTCCTGAGGGCATGTTAAAATGCACAAAACTGGACTCCATGCTACAGCAACCAAACCAGCCTCTATGGAGTTCAAGCCAGAGAGATGTATTTTAAGGAAATCCTAGGTGACATGTGTGTACCTTGAAGTCTGAACAACACAACCTATGCTAAGCTCTCCCTCGAGTAATCCCTGTTAACTTCTGCTCTGTGTTCCCCACCTCAAGTATCATATTTATGATAGGTACAAAATAGTTAAAATTTCACTTTTTGTCTTCTCACCTTTTCCAAAGGCTGCTATGTAGTTTGACACATTCCATTTGCCTATTTTTGGATACTAACAAGAAAACATCAACTCTACACTATAGCTCTACTTCTTACTATTATTTTCCTTTGCAAATTTCTAGAGTTAGAGCTCTGCTGTTGGTAATTCTTCACTCAGTATCATAGGTTGAATTGTATCCCCCACGCCCAAATATGTGTCAGGGCCCCGCTTCTCAGTGGGTTAGCAGTGATGTAATGGTACAGTCATCTCTCACGATGTGATCAGACAATCAGTTATAAGGAGATTGGGTTAGAGGCAATATGTTTGGGTTTCATCTCCAATCTGATGTTAGGAGTGGCCTGGGATGTAGCCTTAATCATCTTTCTTTAAATAAATACGTCCATTTCTTTAAGTATATATAGTTCTTTAAATATGTATCATATGTGCATATATCATAAAAGGAGAGAGAGAGTGAGCAGAGAATGAGAGAAATGACTACCAAGAGAGGACAGCAGTTGGGTGCAAAGTGTGCTCTTTGGACATGTGTTCATCCACCTTCCTAATGCCATGGCCCTTTAATACAGCTCTTCATGTTGGGGTGACCCCCCCATCATACAATTATTTTGTTTCTACTTCATAACTGTAATTCTGCTACTGTTAGGAGCTGGGGGACCCCTGTGACAGGGTCCTTGACCTAGGCATGATTGAGGCCAAGACACCTGACATCTCGAATGAGCGCTGCTAATGTTGAGGCACTAGTGTTAAAGGCAGATCATCTCCCAGAGCTGGCAGAGTGAAAATCTTCCAGAGCTCTCACCTGAACTGAGACTTCTTGCCTCCTGAATGATGACAGGCAACTTTTCAACTTTTGTGTAAAACTGTGTTGTTTATTAAAGCCATTCACTTGTCATTTTTCTGTTATAGCAGCACCAGATCTATGAAGACACAGGATTCTTTAAGAAAATGCACCATGAATTTCAAATACTGGTTTTTTTCCCCCCTCATGTCAAATATTGGTTTTATAGTCTTTCAGAACACAATGTATTCTATAGTAAGGAATAGTCCATATTTTACAGTTTTCATTATTTGTCTCAGAAAAAAAGGATTTTTAAATTGACCCCAGAATAGGAGGTGGATTAGGGACGTCTGAGTTTCCTAAATCACCTTCTTGCAGATTTTCATCATTTTTCCTGTCCTGTGAGGTGTTTCTGGGTGCTCATTGGAGTTTAGCCAGTTGGGAATCACTACACAAAATAGAGGTACAGGAATACCAAGGGCTTAAGTAGAAAGAAAATGCTTTGAGAATGATGATGGCAACAAATGCACAAATGTGATTTGTTGATTGTGATAAGAGTTGTATGAACCCCCAATAAAATGATTTTTTAAAAAAATAGAGGTATAGGAAGTGAATTACTCTCGTCATTTGTGAATTTGCTTACTAGTTGAGCCTACCGCTCAGGTGCTAGGTGCTGTGCTGGCACTGGAGGCGCAAACGTAAGCGATATTCTCTGCTCCCAAAGACTTCTGGTTGAGCAGATGGAGCACCAGCCATAGGCCACACAGGGAAGGTGCCCACAGTGACAAGGGTCCTGTGGGGTTGAGGCTTAAAGAGGAGCAAGCCAAGCAGCTGCTGGAGGAAGGGGAGAAGGCAATCCTGAGCATCTGCCAGCAGCATGTCTGCCCATGTGCCTCCTGGGAGACAGCTCTTGGGACTGTGGCCCTCATCACTTTGGGTAACCTCCATTGGGCTAGGACTGCACATCAGCAGCTCCCCTTCAACAGTCATGGCATTAGCGATGGTCTCTGTTTCCAGTGCTTGGGTGTGGGCATGGGGGGGGGCAGTGGTGGTAGACCGGGGCCATTTTTAAGTCTACCACCCATCTCTCAGATTGGCATGTTATTACTGCTTGTATGTTGCTATGATCCTGGAGGCAGTGGCAGAAGTATTTCAAATACCACGAGGGTCACCCATGGGGGATGTGTTTCAGTAGTATGTATACCATATATACTTGAGTATAAGCTGACTTGAATATTCACCGAGACACCTAATTTTACCGCTAAAATGGCATTGAAAAATGTGCCGAAAAGCTCAGCTTATACACGAATATATACGGTATTAAAACAGACTAGGAAGAAAGGCCTGGTGATCTATTCCTGAAAGTTAGTCATTGGGGCTTTATGGATTCCATCAAAACAGTGTCAGATCTAATACTGAAAGATGAACGGTAGCTGGAATAATGTACACCTGCACATCAGTGATTACGACTATGACACGGTCACTGTGCCTGAGGTCACCGTGAGCTGGCAATGAATCAGCAACAGTGTATGTAGTGAGTGAGTGAGCAGCAGGAGGTGCTAGCTGAGGGATGATGCAGGACCTTGCAGTTACTAAAACACTAGGAGCTAGGGGTTTTCTTGAACTTGTCATAGAAACCCTAAATCTGCCTCTCTGATGCACCCACCTGGCTTTGCTCACTGGGTCATAGCATAAGAAATCACACCTCTATTATTTAACTTTGTCAAACTTCTTTTGAATGCCTCTTTCTCTGTGCACTCTGCTAAGTGCTAGCGCTGGAGATGAAGGCTGCACGAGGCCTTTGTTTATGTGGGAGGACCGTCTGTGAGCAGAGGATGACAGCAACTCATTCTCACAAGTGCTTGGGTGGGATTGGCCCACAGTGCTAGGGGCACCTAGAGGACTCAGCTATGGTCCCCAGTGAAGCAGGGTTGGGGGGAGACTTCTCAGAGGCCAGAGATAAGACTTACCTAAATCCAGAAGTCTAGTTGGGGTCTTCTCTCTGCCCTTCTGTGACATGGTGGGGCCTTCTAATGACTTCCGGCAGGGGTAGTTCCTGAGTCCTTCCCAGGGCCATGTCTGAAAAAAATGGAGAGCATGTCTTCAAAGTCTCAGTCCAGGGACGCCATGCCAGTGGCTTAAAACCAGTCATGGTGAGACCGTTTACCTCACAGGAATCTGTTAAGGTAGCCCAGCCTACCCCAGTGCTCATCAGAATTGATTTTTTAACTATTTGCTAGCCCTGATATTGGTTCTACTACCCCCTATCCCCCTGCCATGAGAGACACTGACATAGAGATGACAAAGAGTTACAATTTATCTTTGCTTATAAGAGGTGACTCACCTCCCCTCTCTTCCAAAGCTCTACAACCACCCAGGCTCCTGGGTGAATACCTCCTAAGGACCTTTAACATGACCTTGGCCTTTCATTTGGTCCCTGAATGAATTGGGTCCAGACATGGGGTGTGGCCCTGTGTTGAGAATCACAATGCCACAGGACTCCCAAGGGTGATGAGAATTCCAACGAGGCTCCTGTCCACATGAACCTTCCCTAACCTTTCTCCTAGAAACACCCAGTAGTGGGGAGTAAACATGTGCCCCTCTGCCCAGTCTGGTGGCAAAGCTTGAAGCATATCAGTGTAAGCTTCTGATTTCTTTACTGTCCTGTATTTTATCCTTACATTTATGAAAATTTGAACTTCAACACTGCAATCTTTCATTGCTTGTTTTAATACAGCAAAATAAGCTGTTTTCCCTTAAATGTACTATTAGAAATGGATGCTTTGCAGAAATCTTCTATGTTTATCCTCTCACTTTTGAATGGTGACTAGAGAGGGATGGGGACGCGAGGACACATATATGCTAAATTGAGCCCCCAAACCAGAGTTGTGTTATAAGCACAAAACATCTTTGGGCTCCTTTTAGATGGCTGTCTGCTGCTCACATTTGAAAGGATCAAGCTGAAAGCATAAAAACATGGAAAATTTTTCTTCTGTGGCCTGAGTGTTGGCACTTACCACATCTCTGCAACATTCAGAAAGGGAGGAATGGGAACCCGGCCAATGTGCCATCCATCCCCAAAGTCAGAATTGGCTGATTTTGTTGGAATTGGAGGCTTGTTTTTTTGTTCTCTTCTGCTGACAATTACATTTAGCAGTCATTTTAAAAATTGATTTACATCGCTGATGGTTCTAGACTTCATTTCTAGTCTTTACAATCTCGGAGCTATGGAGAGAACAGGCACTCTCCCAGGGCTCCAACACCTTATCCTCACCATGGCCCTTTGATGGAGAGGCAAGGACCCTGAAGCCCAGGGAAGCTGGGGAGTTGCCCAAGATTGTACTGCCAGGGTGGTGGGGAGACACCAGAACAGAGGCTTACTTCACTTTGTTGCTTCTACTCGTAACTATCCGTTGTTCTCAAATTCCAGCGAGACTAAGGCCAATCCCTCTTCTTCTGCAAACAAGAGGAGACTCCAGAGCCCTTGGAGTGGGAAAATGTGTCCAAGTGAAATGTTGTAGCCACCTTTTCTACGGTCCTGGGGCTGTAGAAATTTGTCTGCGGTGTCCCTCAGGCCTGGGTCCCCACCGGGATACAGAAGAAATGTTTCCTATTGTTGAGAGAACAAGCCCCAGGTAACTGGAAGAAAGGGAAATGGAGAAAACAGTACAATATTGAACTCACTCCTTGGTGGGCCAGTGCTCATCCTCACCCTGCAAGGAAGGTTCTCTTATGCCCATGTTACAGTTGGAGATACTGAATTGCAGAGAGCTTACATGACTTGGCCAAGGTCACACCACTAGTTTCATGTCTGGGATTTGAACCCAAGAGAGTAGAAGCCCAGAACCTGTGTTCTTTCTAAGCATCCTCTTGAGGAAATTCTGAGATTCATTTTCCTTGTTCTCTTTCATTAGTAAATCAGTTTTGGGAATCCTCTATCATTTCTTTTTCATGTTTTCCTTGGTTCCTATTTGTCATTTCTCCTACTTTCCTCTGACATTTTCCCCCTGACTACCATTCCCCTCTAAGTAGCAACAATCATCTAGGATCAGCTGCACACCCCTGTGGAAATGACTTCTCTCCTATGCTCAGAGGCAGAAGAGAAAGCGTGTATTTGCGATGGGCCTGCGTTCGACGTGAGGGCAAATGAAACATGGAGGGTTTGAACATTCTGCACAGGGAGTGAGATGACTTTGTAGGACAATGACAAACATTTGTGCTACAGCTTTCAAAGAGAGTTTGCAAGGAAACTTTCAACAAGGATTGCTTTGGGCTTGTTTAGCTGTTCATCCTCTAGAAATTGGGCTTAGGGGGTATGTAACTTGTACAGATAGGATTTGTCTAATTTTGTTCACTGATCAGATTCAACTCTATACCATTAAACAGTAATTTTGAAAGTGGCACCTCAAATTCAACATATTCTGGGTTCAGGGTATCTGTTTGTCTCCCTACAAATTTAATTCTTTTTCTTGGAGCTGGCTTCCACTCTTGGCAAAGTCACTCAGCCCAGAAACCACTCTTTGTTTTGCTCTCTTGCAGGTTTCCAAATCAGATGCAAGAGAGGCAAAGGCCCCATTGCTCCTCTTCCTGCCTTCCTTCAGAGCCCCTCCATCTCTCCCCTGCATGATCCTGCTGACTGCCTGCTCATCCACTCCTATTAGACACCAACCTTGCGCCAGTCCAGCCCAGCCCTCTGCCCTGCTAGCAAAACAGTTTCAAAGATAGAATTTGATCTCTTCATTCTCTTCTGATTTTACCTTCCTAAAATTTCCCCAACCCTTTCAAAATGAACTTCTGAACTCCTTTGTTGATTTTTAAAATCCTTTGTGATTTGGCCCCTACCTTGTTCTGAAAGGAACTCTGGGGGAAGTAGTGTGTCCTGCATTGAGTTGTTAACCTCAAAGTCAGCGGTTTGGATCCACCGGCTTCTCAAAGCACAAAAGATGAGGCTATCTACTATTCAGAGTTCCAGTCATGGAAACTGAAAGGGTCTGTTCTATTTGGTTTTGTAGACTTGATATGAGTTGGAGTCAACATGATGGCAGAGAATTGCATTATTCTGCTTCACTACTTGTCCTTCTGACTACACTAGACATTCTGAACCACTGTCTGGCGAGCTTTATGTAGCTATGAGCTCTTGTAACTCCCCTAAAAATATATACCTTTACCCCCCTTTATTAGTTTCCTAGTGGTAATTTAACACACACACACACACAGACACAGACACACACACACACACACACACACCTAATCCAGATGGTTTATAAGAAGAGAAATTTATTGTCTTATATTGCTGAAGGCTAGGCATACAAAACAAGGTTTTTAGTTGGGATCTGTTCCCTACTAAGGTACTAGGGGAAGATCCTAGTTTCTAGTCTCTTCCATTTTCATCCCCTCAGACCTTCCTTGGCCGATAGACAGATCTTTGCATGGCCATTTTTCTCTGTCGCGTTTCCTCATTGTTAAGGGTACCTCATTGTTAGGCTTGAATCTGGCCTACTCCCATGTGACCTCGTGTTATATTGACAGATAACATCTTCAAATCCCTATGTCAAATGAAGCCATGCTCACAGATACTAAGGGTTAGAACGTCAACATATATTTCTAAGCACACAAGTCAATCTACAGTTTCACATGAGACTTATGAGGCTCAAGTCACAGAGCTGGACAGTGACACTGTCTGTTCTTAAAGACACCCTCCTTGATGCTGAAGAGAAGGCTTTCCTGACAGACTCTTGGGTACACTGATAGGGCTGATGGGAGGGAAAGAAGAGGCCCATTTATATTCAGCAATCCCGGCTCTCATTTCCCTGGAGGCCTACCCTCTCTCCCTAACCCCCACAACTTTACATACGTGAGGGGTGACTGGGCACCAAGATTAATAATCCCTTCAAAACTCACTGTGGCCAAGGAGAAAGCACACTGTTCATCATGTGAACCATGTTCACATCCCATCACTTGGGTTTAATCAGACTAATGAACCAGCTGGCTTCCTTTCTGAAGGGATTTTCACTTTCCCATTACTGAATGACAGCACAGCAGGACTGGAAAGGAGAGAGAAGAAAATTCAACTGGGAAGAAAAGACATCCTCCAACTTCACGAACTGATGGGTTGGCTATGCTGGTGGAGGTGATGCAACTGAAAGAGAGAGCATGTTTTAAAATGCTAGTGATGGAAGGAGAATGGGCATGAAAGGGTGGGGGGACAGGATCATTTAAGAGTGGAAAGTTAGAATTTATTTATTTCATACTCCAAACATTTGCAGAATTCCCAATACTCTACAGGTATTACCTACCATCACAGAGTAGCCTTCTAGAATAGCTCTGTCTTCCCATTGTCCAGTACATCTTGCTACACTGTGTGACCAGAGAGTGGCCATGGATTGTCCCCTGGGACAGTCTATCCCTGGTGGGTCTGCCCAGGAACTGATGCTTAGGTTCACTTTGAAAAGATGAACTAGGACAAAATGTTTTGTGACCTTTGAGAATTCTGAGCCTGGAAACACTGAGCCAGCTAGTTTTGACAAAGAAAGCGAAAATCTTTTATGTAGATTTGGGGTCAGGACAGTGATTATGGGTTGGAGGACCTACATCCCACTTTGCTCTTTGGAAACCTGGTTTATTCTAGTGCAATTTTGGTTAGAACTCCCTTTTACTTTCAAACCACCCTATTTCAGATGATAGATTATTGACTTTTCCTAATTATGGACCACAATGGGATGTGGTGGGACAAGGGACAAGCGAGAAAAGTGGGGTCAGGTATTGAAGAAACTTGGGGTCAGGCTTAGGAATTTGGAATTTATGCCGAAGACGTTGAAGATTTTAAGTTTGACAAGGACCTGATCAGGTTTCTTGAAAGAACAATATCACTTTGATAACTGTGGACAGTGGATCAGAGAGGCATGAAAGTGGAGGCTAGGAGACTGATTAAATAATAGCTGTCACCTTATTTTGTTTATTTATTTGCCCCGCATGCCCACTGCCTCTAGTAAAACAACAGTAACTCAGTACAATAGGACATGCTAGACTGTTTGATTCCCAGCTCAACCTCTCGGGGCAGGTACCAAGATGAGTATAATGGTAAGATCATTAGAATGGAATGTGATGTCAGATGAACCCAGGGACAAGCCTGGGCCTGCTATTGCTATGGTTTAAGTGATGCTCGGTGCCACTATTCCAGTCCTAGTCTTTGTGACTGGGTTGGATACTACAAGTAAGAGCTAGCCAGAAAACCCAACTCCCTGCCACCGTGTCAATGCTGACCTCCAGGACAAGGTCCAACTGCTCCTGTGGGTTTCTTGAACTGTACCTCTTTGTAGGAAAACAAATCTTCTCATTCTTTTCTCAAATAGCACCCAGTGGTTCAGAACCGCAAGCCTTGTGGCGAGCAGCCTAACGGGTAGCCCTGTATGCTACCAGGACTACTAAGGAAGGGATAGAGGTTTCTCTCTTGGGGACTGGCTAGTTTTGCCATTCCAAGTGAGTCCTTTCAGAAGCACAGGCAGGGAATTCCACGACCACCAAGGGAGACAAGTTTGGCGGGCATGCGTGCATCCATGCATGATATGTTTGCAGTGCTGTGAGAAGTGGCGGTCGCAGCAGAGCCCCCGCATCCAGACCACAGGATGAAGCAAGAGGCTTCCCTGCTAGTCCACAGAACAAATAAAAGTAAGTTCCTCTAGAAAGAAGCTGATCCTATAAACTGGGGTGCCTTTAGCATTGATAAATGAGAGGCAGGGCAGAGGTCAAGAGGCCACATGTCTGAGAGACCACAGTTGTGAGTATTTTCTCAATGTTCTGTGTGGCCATTACAACAGTCTATCAAACTCATGAGTGAAGCAGAAAGCCATGGAGACACTTTGGTATCAGACTAAGGGAAAGAAAATGGCTGAGAGGGGCATGTCTGACCTCTGCCTTGGGTGGTATGGCATTGTATTCTCCATCTTCCTATTGAAGCTGGAGGAGATCAAACTTGGCCAAATGCCATTCTGTGTTGTCTATCTTTGCCTTTACGCCTGTAGTAATAATCTCATTTGGGTGTGGGTTATCTTTATTCTAGAGAAGCAGGGTTTAAGGGACATCTTGCTCCAGTCTTGTTGGAGCTACATTACTGTACTCAAGCTCACAACCATGCTGTCAGTGTTGACTCCTAGCATAGAACTCCCCCTGTGGGGTCCTGAGATTGTACTTCTATGAGAGTAGAAAGCCCCACCCTTCTGCTGCCTTTTGAGATATAAAGGAGATTAAATAATCAAGTTGTGAGAGATGTATCGAGAGCTATGGAGATCTCCAAGTTTCCAGGATTCAGAAAAGACAGGGCCTTGTCTCCAGAACCGACAGTGAAAGAAAGCTTTCCCCTACACCCAGGGCTCTGAAATCAGACTTCTGGCTTCCCGTGATTTGAGAAAATAAACATAGTTGCTAAAATTCCCCACTTATGGTATTTGTGTGATACTGACACTAGATAACTAGGACAGAATCTGGTACCAGAAGAGTGGAGTGTTGCTCTAACAGAGACCTAAA
>PVJH01046105.1:0-11990 GCA_004026705.1 Nesogale talazaci | reverse complement strand
AAAGATCTTGGAAGACAGGCGGGGAAGGACCTGACTCACACCTCATGCCTGTATGACTTTGAGAAAAGCAATCTGTGGACCTCAGCCTCACTTTTCTCATCTTTCAAATCAGGGTTTGGAAAAGTGAACTTGTGTGTGTGTGTGTGTGTGTGTGTGTGTGTGTGTGTGTGATTTAAGAAAGACACTTCTCTGTTGGAGCTTTTTTAGGGTTTGGGGGTTTGGAACCTCACAGACGTACTAGGCATTGTAAACGTGTGGGTTTCCAGACAGCAATAAGCCAAGAAAGAAAAAGGGGGAGGGAGAGGGGGGGAGGGAAGAGAGACAGAGCGAGACCAAGAGGAGATGAGCAGGCCTGGAGGTCTGTAGGTTGAGGTCTGGACCCTTCCAGGATGTGCGACATTGACCCAGAGCCTGAGCTCCTCGAGACCGCACTTCCCCTTGCGTACCCAAACAGGGAAGGAGCCCCTGGTTCCCAGGGCTGTTTGGAGGGTGGCCCAGTGGCGCTGGTATCAAGGTGACGTTCTCCTTACATAGGCATTGTTATCCTTATTACCGTTTCCTCCGTGAATCCAGGCTGCTCGCCCTGTGGGGCAAAGGCCTCTGAGCAGGCACACACACACTTACCCACTTCCCACGCTCCCAAGCTGGTGGGCAGTTCCCAGAAGAGGTTCAACCCTCTCTTCCTGGGGGCCCATCCCGGGCCCTGAGTCACACTGTGTTCAGCCCTGAGTCACGGGGGCCCCTGCCCTAGGCCTGGCCTTCCTGGTGATTCGTGGCAGCAGAGGGTGGCAGGAGATGACACGGTTAGTCTCCTGGACAGGGGGAATCATTCTGGGCCCAGAATGTGGTCTTCATACATCACCCCAGAGGCCCTCTGGCTTGTCTGGGAAGGCCCGGGCACCCGGCCCAGCCACACCACTTATTCCACCCAGTTTTTCCCCCCTAGGTCACTGGATACTTACTAGCTCCAGGAAGCCTTGATGTCATTAAGTGGCCCAGAGTTGATTGCACTCTTTAGGAGTGAGTCCCACAGCTCAGAGGCCCTGTCTGACCTCCTCCGGCGACACTGGGGAGAAGCAGAAACCACCCCAGCCCAAGGCAGGTGGCCATGCTTCTGTGCCCCATTCCGACACCAGCACCTCGACTCTGCTGGCTTCAAGGATGCATTGCAATGCCTAAGGACTGCCCAGAACTCACAGAACAAGAACCAAACTCACCCAAGTCTCCATCGCCTCATATGCAGGTGAACGTTGGACATGGAAGAAGGAAACCCGCGGAAGAAATCGACGCATGTGAACTGCGGAGCTGGAGAAGATGATCGATGGGAAGTGCGGCCCACGGCTACAAGGACAAACCGATCTCTATCGGAAGAAGCGAGGCCAGGGCGCTCCTTAGCGGCCGGGATGGCAAGCGGTCCTCTTATGTGCTTGGACATCGTGTCGGGAGAGACCAGTCCCTGGAGAAAGACCTTCGTGCGGGGTAAAGTGCAGGCCCTCGTCGGGATGGGTGGACCCAGTGGCTGCAACAATGGATTCAGACATAAGGACATGTGCGAGGACGGTCCAGGGCCCGGCAATGTTCCCTGTTGCTGGGCATCACGTAACTGTGGGTTGGAGCTGACCCCGGGACACCTGCCAACCTTAGGGAGTCCACAGGCCACCACAGGTCATGACGAGAAAGCAGCAAGGGGGCAGGCACTGGTCCATAGCAGCCCGTCTCCCTCTCCACTCAGCCTCTCACCTCTCCGCCACGGGGGGGGGGAGCCCCCTGCTTCCACCAGGAGGCCCACCCACGGCCCTGCCTCACGGTCTCCAGTCTGGGCCTGCTCCTCCGTGCTGTCTCATGGTCTCAGGGCGGCATCACCTCTGCTGCCCTTTGCCACTCCCGGCCGGGATTTTGAAAGCGCTCTCCTTCGTACTGCCAGGGAGTGAGAACTCAAACAGACCACGCTCCTTGAGGAAGGAGGGTTTCCCACAGCCTGTTGGCATGCCCCACCCCCCAACCATTGAGATGGGAGTTACCCACACGGGGATAGAATCGCCCTGTTAAGAAATTTCAGGCTGGGGGTGGGGTGGGGTGGGAAGGACATTTCCCACAGAATAAAACCCGGCACGGGGTTGTTGTGCATCAGAACCCACTCAACGGCACCTGACAACCTACACGCCCAGGTGGACGTTGACCCGTGTCGAGCTGTGTGAGTCCAGGTAGACCAGAGAGACAAATTCATAAGCACGCATATGTGTATGAGAAAGAGGCTTAGAGGCTGAGCGTCCGGTAGCATAGTGGTTGTGCGCGGGACTGTGGCCCGCTGGGATGGAGGTTCAATTCCAGCAGTGGCTCCACAGGAGCAAAGGCTGGGCCTCCTACTCCCACCACCAGAGGGCAGTGATGCCCCCCCCCAAAAAAAAGAGTTTTAGAGGGAACCAACTGCAAGGATCTACACATAACCTCCTATCTGGAGGACAGACACCAAAGGAGTGGGCTGGGGGAGAGGTCGGGCAGTGCAAGATATGACAGAACAATAATAATTTATAAAGTAGTGAGGGTTGGTGGGGAAGGGAGAGCAGGGGAAGAAGGGAAAGGATGGGAAGCTGATATCAAGGGCTCAAGTGGAAAAGCGGATATTTGGAGAATGTTAACAGCAGTAGACCTGCGAAGGTGCTTGGCACAGTATATTTATGTATTGTGAAAAACGATGTACGAGCCCCCAATAAAATCATTGTAATTAAAAAAAGAAATAGGTTTATATATAAGAGCAATATACAAGACTCTGTGGCTTCTCAAGCATCTCAGCACTGGCAGGAGTTTCTACGTGGCTTTTCTGGCTTCAGAGCTCTGGTTCCATCAGGGCAAGCCCATGTGGCTTCTTTTCCAAGATGTCTCACAGGGAGTCAACTTTGTGTCTTCTCTGTAAGCGTCTCCAAGGAATTGAGTGGTAAGTCTCTCCCCTCCAAGGGGGAAACGCGGCAGGATTTCCCAGAATTCTCAGGAGAAAGCCGTGCCCACACAGAGGTCTCATTGACTATCTCCAGATTGACAGGCTAGATTCCACCCCTACACTCCCAATCCTGAAATTGACACGCGATTACAGTACTGCCACAAATATTCTTCACCAGCACCACAATTTAAATCTATAGATCCCTCTTCAGTCTTCCTTATTCAATGTCCAGCTCTCACACACCCAGGAGGCAATTGAAATCACCCTGACTTGTCGGGTCAGGCACACCTTGGTCCGGTTGTGAGGACTGTAGTCCTCTTTGCATTGGCTTGTAAGCCACACTGAAGGCTGCGATCCTTGGACCTCATCACCATGGCCTTCAAGTCCTCCTTGCTTCCAGCAAGGAAGATTGCAAGACCAAGAATTTTGCAAGACTCATCGGAAGTACCCCTCTCCCGCGACTTTTAAGAGCAACGACACATGTGGACCTCATCAGATGGAATATGCAGGGGTAAAATTGGTTCCATCTGTGGGAAGAGCAGACACAAATAGAGCCCTGGATCAACTGCAGGACAGATCATCAGTTGCTCAGATGCTGGTTCCTGTTGAAACTGAAGAACTGTGAAACAAATCCACATAAGCCAACCTTGAGTCTATCCAGCACGAATGTAGAGACTATCTGAAGAAGGGATTTCCCTCACCGGACATGAATGACTGAAGCCAAGAGGAGCCGTGGCATTGGGGGAACAGGTCCGGCACAGAGGGAAGTGAGGGCGACACAGCCAATTTCGATTGTGCACACAGACTCCAGAGATCTGACTCGATGTCACAGATATAACTTTATTACAGCTTTTGCAAGGCTTATATAGGTTTCATTGACCAATCAGAGCATACTTCCTGGTTTCCAAACATATCCTTATGTAGTCATGGGTTTGCAGCATGAAAAACGATTGGCCCACCCTGTGGGCTATGTAAATTGAGATGTTACCAGCCGAGTTATGTAAATGAGGTATAACTGACTGAGCTAGCCGTCCAATTGACTTACAAACTATTTCGCCCAATCACATTACGGGATTTTACCGTCCAATCATCACAGGGTCTTAGCTGATACTATGGGGAAGTTACAAGTATTCCGATAGGCTGTGTCTCCGCGGTTTAAAGAGGAAGGCTGTCAGATGCGCTGGCCTGGGGTCTTATTGCAAGTGCAGGTTCCAGCTACCTAAGGGCGCAGATATCCAGCGGCTTCAAGACCGCTCCAGGAGACGCAGCAACATCTTTCCCAGATCCACAGGTCCTGCCATGAATGCCCCCACATGGGATGAGATCAGGGACATTATTCATGAAGAGCACAAAAGTCATTTAAAAGACAGGAAAGAAAGAATCTAAGCACAGTCTCCTCAGGGCCTTTGGGCAAGCTGGTCCCTCTGCCTGGAATACTGTCCTCACCAGGTACCCACAAAACTCCTTGATCCCCTCCTTCAGATCTTTGTTCAAACGTCACCTTTCTTGGGAGGTCTTCTCTGACTTCCTTGTTTTAAAATTATGCCCTTTGTGCACCTCACTTCTCAGGCCCCTCTGGGCCTTTTTTTTTTTTTCTTCTGCAACTGTAATACTGCCTGGCATCATGAACCAACTATAAGAACAAAAGAAAAAAAAACAAGAACAAAAGAAACATAACCACTCCCGACTTCACTACATAGTTTGATTCCCAAAGACCAATAACTATGTGAAAATCACCATGAGGTGAAAATGGAGGATGACTACAGTGATCATTCCCTGACTGTCATTCCACCGAGAATCCTGGCCCAGCCAAGTCAGCACAGAGCCTTAATTGTCACCGTCCCTCTTGCCTGGCACCCTGCTGTTTGTTACTGCCAGATGGACATTGTTAATGTGTAAAACCATCAGAGAGGAGGGTGTGTATTATTGCCATCAGTGTGAGGTGCCGGACAATGAGATAGTAAGTGAGGAGTAGATGTAAGGGTGTTCTGGCAAAGTTTTCTCCTCCTCCTCCTCCTCCTTTATCTCTCTCCTGCATCAAGTTCTTTGCTCTCTGATCTTAGGTTCCTGGGATGTGAGCCAGAACCTGCCGCCCGACTTTGGAATTTGCCTGTACATTTTCGGGTTTGCCGGCTCCTGTAACCCCTTGAGCCAGCAGCCTTCTGCCATCCCATCCCTGCAGATTTTTGAGTTCAGCAGCCCTGGAAACCCCATGAGTCAGGAGAAGCCTCCAGCATGACACCTGGCCCACGGACTAGGGATTTTCCGGCCTCGACAACGACGTGAGCCGTTTCTCTGAAATGAATCTCTAGCTATCGATTTATACCACTCAATATGCTCCAATTGCTTAGCTTCTCTAGAGAAACAAGTCTAAGACATGCCCCCTGAACACAGCCCCCCTTTACCTCTCCCTCCCACCCCGATAACAACGAAGAATCCTTGATTGCTATGTCGTTGCTTATTGCACATAGCCACGTAGCACTTGACCCTTGGTGACCAGTTTCTCACGGTCAGCTTAATGTCCCCAAGGTCCATCAGGGCCATCCTAAGCAGGTGTAAGTGAAGTGCCTGAGTGCCGTGCAGTGGCCTGAATGACGCTGGCAACGCTGTACCACCAGCACTGCCATCTAGCTCCTGAAATGTATCATCTCCCCAAACAAAAACTCCATACCTCTGAAGCACGCACTGGCCATTTCTTTTTTTTCTTTTTTGGGGGGGGGCATCACTGTCCTCAGGTGGTGGGAGTAGGAAGCCCAGCCTTTGCTCCGTGGAGCTGGAATCGAACCTCCATCCCGCACTGGCCATTTCTAATCTACTGGCCTCTCCACTTACCTGCTTTGGGCATATCATAGTAGTGAGAGCAGACAATATGTATCTTTTTGTTTTTGTGTCTGACTAATTTCACTCAGCTTAGGAGTGTTTATAAGGTTCCATAAGACCCCACTGTTGGGATACACGGGAGTCCATGGGTTCTGCAAACAGTTCATTCATTTAGCTGCTAACCAGAAGGCTGTAGGTTTGAATCCGTCCAGAGGCACCTTGGAAGGGATGCCGTGTGATCTACTTTAGAAAATCCCTAGGGCACCCAGGCCTACTCTGACACACAGAGTAGCAGCATGTGGCCGTCACCTAATCTGGTGTCAGTTTGAGGATGAAGAGTGTACAGGTGGAGTCTAGCTTGTCAGTCTGGAGAGACTCAATGAGACCTCTGTGTGGGCGTGGCCTTCTCCTCTGAGAATTCTGGGAAGCACAGTGGTATTTCCCCTTTGCAGGTGGGAGACTCACAACTCAGTCTCTTGGAGACGTTCTACTGATGAGACACATGGCAGCATGCTGGTACACCTCAAGTCCTAGAAACTGGAGGACCCACAGGGAGACCCCTACCAGCGCTGAGATGCTTCCACCGCCACTGGATCCACAAGACTCTGCACCCACTGGCCTGTGATTGTCCTGGCGTCACTGCATGTGCTTCGTGAGTCTGAAGAGGACTTATGGATTGGAATTGGACATATGGGCTAATATCAGACTTAGGAACTTGGACTGGACTCAATGTTCCATTCCTCTTGTATATAAACCTCTCCCTTATATACATATGCGTGTCTATGAATTTTGTTTCTCTCGTCTACCCGGACTCACACAATATTGAAAGTACCATGGGCTGCTAAAAGGACAAACAGATCTGTCAAGAAAGAAACAAAGCCGGAGTGCTCCTTTGAGGCAAGGATGGCGTGACTGCGTCTGACGTACTTTGGACATGTTGCCAGCAGAGACCAGTCCCTGGAGAAGGACGTCACACTTGGTGAGGAGAGGGGCAGCCCACAGAGAGGAAGGACCTCAAGGGGATGATACAGTGGCTGCAGGAGGGGGCCCCAGCATCAGGACGTCTGCGAGGGTGGTGCCGGTCCGCGCAGTGTTGTATCGTGGTGTGCACAGGGTTGTGACGAGTCACCAAGGTCCTATGTTTCAACGAGTGACCCTTCTCTGCAGGAGCCCTGCAGGTGCAGGGGTTACGTGGGAAGCTGCTGCCCACCGGGTCAGCGGTTTGAAACCACAAGCCGCCCTTCAGCAGAAAGATGGGGCTTTTCTACTCCTCTGGACGGTTAGAACCTCAGAAACTCATAGCGGCAGTTCTACCCTGTCTTATACTGTCACTATCAGTCAGCCTTGACTCAATGCTGTGAGGCATGGGTTTGTTTTTATTTTGTTTTTTAAGTTTTTTGGGCATCACTGCCCGGGCTTGTTTTTGTTTTTGATGGTCTTTGTTTCTTTCTAATCATCATCATTTAACTCGACTGCACGTTTGAACAATTTCAGATTGCATTCGGTAGTTTTTTTAAATCTTCCATTCCTTTCCCATCGGCACTGATATCTGCAGCCCCAGATACCCCATGAAGGCTGCTATGGGTTGAAGTAGACTTGGTGGCACTGGGCTTGGTATGAGTTGGTGTCGGTGGTGGGTGCATACATTTAAGTCATAGTCGTGTTGACTGGTCTTCCTTGTATGGACACTGTCTTGGTTATGTAGCTTTGTCCAAATAGGCATACCATATTTGAGTGCTCTCCTTTTTAAAAAAAAATTTTTTTTGGGCTGAGCCCCGGTGGCGTAGTGGTTGTGCGCAGGACTGCGGCCCACTGGGATGGAGGTTCGATTCCAGCTCCACGGAGCAAAGGCTGGGCCTCCTACTCCCACTACCTGAGGGCAGTGATGCCCCCCCAAAAAAAATTCTTTTTCAAGTCTTGCCTTCTTCCCACGGAGCACCTGGTGGATTTGAACCACAGACCTTGTGGACTGCGCCCCAACTTGTAACCACTACGCCACCAGGGCTCCTCGAGTGGCTTTCACACAGTGACACTTATCCTCTCATGGTTCAGGAAGAAGGTTCTTATCTCCTTTCAGTACCTGTAGGCCCAGCGTTCCTTGGGAATCTCCGCGTGTCTTGGCATCCGTCTCCCCCGGAACCAGATGGCTGCCAGCAGAGGGGTCTAACAGGCCCGGTGGGGAGCCGCGCTCTTCTTTCTTGGGGGTCGCAGGTCCCGCCCCCGCCCCCTCTCCTTTGACAACCCAGGGTGTATAGGCGTGGACCTGAAGGACAATATGCTGAGTAAATGTAGTCAATCCCCAAAGCAAAAATAATGCAGCGGGGACTACTATCCCAAAACGTCGAAAGAAGGTTTCCACCCTAAGAGAAACAGTCGATGATGGTTACGTGGGACGGAGGGGAAGAGGAAAAGTTAGGGGATCCAGTCCCACAGTCAAGCGAGTCCCTAGGAGCAGTCGGTGCAATTATGGAAAATTAAAAAAAACCCAAAGAGACAGGGTGCGGCAGGGGTGATAGTGATTGTTATTTGTCGATGATAGAAAGGACGCAAGCACACAACGAGGAGCTGATACCACGGGCTTAAGCAGGAAGAAAATGTTTTGACAATGATGATGGCAACAGATGTGCTTAATAACGATCGATGGGTGAATTGATGGACGGATGGTGATAAGAGTTGAATGAGCCCCCCCCAAAAAAATGATTTAAAAAAGAAGAAAAAAAAGGAAGGTGGCTGAATCATTGTATTTATTCCAACCTGTTTACCCTAGAAAGGAAACTAGCTGAGCCCTGATATTTACCACTTAACTTGTTTACCGCCAACTTGTTTACCAGAGAAAGGAAACTGGTCAAATCGTGATGATGCCACCAATGACGTCAATAAATAATCTAAAAGTAGCCCCCAAAAGGCCGCAGAGCTCAGACCTCCTGCAAGCAGATACCCACTCATGTGGAGAGCGTCCCCGCCTGGGGTGAGGACACCTGAAATGCAGCCGTCATGTGCGCAGTGGATGTCGATTATAGCTAAGCTGATAGAACTCTGTGTTTGATCCTTGAAGTGGAAATGGATTTCGATTGCTTAGTGTATTTATTGAAAAGGAAACTTGTGGCTGAGCCCCGGTGGCGCAGTGGTTGTGTGCGGGACTGAGGCCCACAGGGCTGACGGTTCAAATCCAGCAGCAGCTCTCCAGGAGCAAGGCTGGGCTTCCTACTCCCACCAGGGCAGTGATGCCACACACACACACACAAAACACATACACACACACACAAAAGAAAAGGAAACTTGTTTGAATTGCTCCCCTGTTTGAAGAAAGAGTATTAAGCATTACTGAATGTCTGATTGAATACTGCCTTGGGTACTATCAACCGCCGATGCTGGGAGAAGAGTAAGAGAGAAGTTTATCTTACAGCGAGTTTATATGGTGGTGAGGCATGCAGGCCTCCACCAGGCACACACACAATAGAGGAAGGTGTCCATCGTTCCTTAAGAAGAAAAGAGAACCCCCTCCCAGGGGTCAGACAACAGAAAAGTGGGTGAAGGAAGACATCACTCAGTGTAAGACATCAAAATATAGTAGTAATTTGTAAATTCTCACTCAAGGGCTCATGAGGGAGGGAGGGAAAAATAAGAAGCTGATACCAAGGACTCAAGTAGAAAGAAAATGTTTTGAAAATTGTGGCGGTCATGTGCTTATGTTAATTTCATGATTGAGATGGAGAGGTGGAGTCTGGCCTGTTCATCTGGAGATAGCCATTGAGGAGCCAGTGAGGCCTCCGTGTGGGCATGGCTTTCTCCTGAGACTTCTGGGAACTATCGTGAGATTTCCCTCGTGGAGATGAGAAGCTATCTCCCCAGTTGTTGGGAGTCAGTCTGAGAGACAATGAACTATGGGCAAGACAAGATGGCAGCATCTGAGGAGCTGGAGGAGCCTGAGGAGAAGGCACATGGCCTTGCCTTGATGGAACCAGACCTCTGAAGCTGGAGAAGTTACGTGGAGAGCCCTGCCAGCGCTGAGTTGCCTCTACCACTACTGGATACTGCTGATGGACCCTGAGCCCTGGAAGCGAGGAGCCCTGGGGAGACCCCTGCCGGTGCTGGGACTCTGCGCCCACTGGCCTGTGACTTTGTGAGTTGGAAGGAGACTTTATGGACTGACACTGGGCATATGGGTTAATATCGGACTCATGACTTTGACATATGCATGTCTATGAATTTGTTTCTCTAGTCTACCCTGACTAACACAAAAATGATGAGGGCAACATATATACAAATGTGCTTGACACCTGGATGGGTAGATTGTGGTAAGAGCTGTATGAGCCCCCAATAAAATGATCTAAAAAACGAATGAAAGACAGAGGCAGCAGATAGTCCTGGAGATAAGCATCCATTTAACAGTGCATGTGAGAAGCCAGAAGCCACAGAGAGACCCCTGCCAGCACAGAGATGCTGACCATGCCACTTGTTCCAAAAACTTTCTTACCCACTGGCCTGGGATTGTCTTAATTGGGCATCATGGCATGTGTCTCATGAGTCGGAAGGAGACTTTATAGACTGGTATCGGTCATATGGGCTAACATCAGATGTGTGGGCGTGGACTGAACTGGGTTGGGATGCTTCCTCAACGTTCCATTCCTCTTGTACATAAACCTCTCCCTTATAAACACAGGTGTGCTTATAAATTTGTTTCTCTAGCCCACCCAGACGGACACACTGACCCTGTGATTTGTTGTAGGGAACTGATTACCCCCACGGCAATGGGAGGGAAGGCAGAAGTCCAAGGTTCCAGGAATTGACAGAATTCCAATTGAGGTGTTTCAACAAGTTGATGCTGCCCTGGATGCCTTCAGTGGCCCGTGGCAAGAAATCTGGGAGACAACAACTTGTCCGGCCAAGTGTTGGTACCCATTCCAAAGAAAGGCAACCCAACAGAAAGCAGGAGTTAGGGAGTAATGGCACTAATATCACAAGCGTGATTGTGGATGTGATGCAGGACACTCAGAGCTGAAACAAAAGCCACAGGAAGCAGCAGACAGACCCAAAGCTAAGGCTTTCCTTCAAAGAACTGCCTGGCTTACTTAAAAAAAATGTGTGTATCTCACACACAGATAACACAGACAGAACACATCCCCGCGCACGTACACATGCCTACACACACACACACCCCTACACGCACGCAAAGAGATTGACTCAAGACACACCCTACACTGAAATGACCTCGTTGATATACCCAATAGCCCTGATGGAGTTGTGGTTATGTGTGGGCCTGCTGTTAGGTCAGTGGTTCAAAACCACCAGCTGCTCTGAGGGAGAAAGACCTGGCTTTCTCTTCCTTTAAGGAATTACAGTCTGGGAAACCCTGAGGGGTGTTTCTACCCTGAGAGCCAGCATCGATGCAAGGGCCGTGAGTTTGGTTTTGAACATGTTCACATGGGACCCTCAGCATAGATATGAGGGCAAGGAGTCACAACACATCTGTGTGTATGTGTGTGTCTAATCCAATTCCTAAACCTTCCCATTTCAAGATCCTGCAGTCACCTCTGCAAATGTTCTTTGTCTGCTCAAGACTGCACTGGTCCCAGGGTTTATGGGGGGGATGAGTTAGGGAGGAGGGAGTCAGCCTCCAGGAGGGAGAAGAAAGAGGAGGCAGGTTCCAGGTTCCAGGGAGGGATGCTGATTGGCTCCTGCCTGGGGACTCCATGGCTGTAAAGGACATTCTTGGCACAGACATCGATGAAACTGGAATATGGACTGTAGATTAGATAACAGTATTACGCTGGCGTCAAATTTCCTGAAGTTGCAAACCACACCACGGTTACATAAGAGAGTGTCCTTGTTCTTCACACAAGGGCAAAGATGTACCAGGCCTGCAACGCGACTGCAACTGGGCCAGAGAAAGATACGCTGTGACTACGTGGGCGTGAAGAAGTACAGCATGTCTCCCTCTAGGTGTGGCGGACACGCATGTATCTCTGTGTAAATAAAAGGCCCTCGGAAGAGTCGTAGAAGAAAAAAAAGAAACCCTGCTATCTTTTCATTATTTTTCACATGAACTTTTTTTTTTGTGGGCATCACTGCCTCTGGTGGTCCTGGGCACTACCCAGCTGCCGCTGGATTTGAACCGCCAAGCCTGCGGGCTGCAGTTCCACACTCAACCACTTAGGCCACCGGGGCTCAGCCCCACAGGAACTTTTTGAAATCTCATCATACTCACACATATATAAATATGTAAGTTCAT
>PVJH01046104.1:0-12004 GCA_004026705.1 Nesogale talazaci | reverse complement strand
GTTCAGAGCCTTCTAGATCAGTCGTTCTCAACCTTCCTAACATCGTGACCCTTTCATACAGTTCCTCATGTGGTGGTGACCCCCAACCATAAAATTACTTTCGTTGCTACTTCATCACCGTCGTTTTGCCACAGGTTGAGACCCACTGGTCTAGATTCATGTGGAAGTGTGCTTAGGAATTTTACCAAAGCTGTGGTTAAAACTCTATGAACTATCCCCCCCCCCCAAAAAAAAAATATCCACGGACTTAAGTCTAAAATGATCAAGTATGGGAGCATGTGAGGACACTCTGACCAGCAATAGTCCAAGTTTTGTTTGTTTGTTTGTTTTGGGGGGGGGCATCACTGCTCTCCGGTGGTGGGAGTAGGAGGCCCAGCCCCACTGCTGGAATTGAACCTCCGTCCCAGTGGGCCGCAGTCCCGCGCACAACCACTACGCCACCAGGGCTCAGCCCCTAAGTTTTGTTTTTCTTACATGCATCTCTCTCTCTCTCTCTCTTTTTTTTTTTTTTTTTTTGAGCATCACCCCTTTCCGGTGGTGGGAGTAGGAGGCCCAGCCCCACTGCTGGAATCGAACCTCCGTCCCAGTAGGCCGCAGTCCTGCACACAACCACTACGCCACCGGGGCTCAGCCGCATCTTTCTCTTTTAATTCTTTTATTGGGAGGGTTTTTTTAAATAAATCATTTTTATTGGGGTCTCATACAACTCCCATCACGATCCATACATGCATCAATTGTATGCAGGCCACATGTGCACACTTGTTGACATCATCACTCTCAAAACATCCTCCCTCCATTTGGGCCCCCCGTACCAGCTCCCCATATTTCCCTTCCCTCCCCTCACTCCTTCTCCCATGAACCCCTAATAATTTACAAGTTGCTATTACTTTTTCATATCATACACTGTCCAATGTGTCCCTTCACTCACTTCACACATACCCCAGAGAGGAGGTTATGTGTAGAACCCTGAAATTGGTTCTCCCTTTCTATTCCACCTTCCCTCCACCCTCCTGGTATCACCACTCCCACCATTAGTCCTAAGGGATCATCTGTCCTAAATTTCCCAGCGTACATCTCCTGGTCTAGCTGGAGTTCTTAGAGTTCTATCAATCCATAATTCATTTACATCAAACATCATTGGATAGTTGCTACCACGATCACTTTTAAACATTTTCTTGAACTCTGATATCAACTCCCCCTTGTCCCTTCCCTCTCCCATCCTACCATCTCCAGGAGCCCTTATTATTTTTAATTTTTTTGCGGTACTTTATACCATCCAATGTATCCATTCATCTATAATTCTGTTATTCATTTCCTTCAAGTGGGGTTTTCCAGTCACTGTATCCATTCTCTTCCCGTACTTTCAGGGAATCATTACATTTTTTACTATTTCTGCAGGGTTTATCTACCTTGGGTTTCATGCATGGAATGATCTTAATTATACAAATGAACATATGCAGATCTAACAAGATTAATAAGGTAAAACTAAGACCATAAAAAGTAAAGGGAGGGCTGGGCCGGGGCCGCAGATGAGATGGCGGAAGGCGGAGGCTGCCGTGAGCGACCGGATGCGGAGACCCAGAAATCCCACCTGGGGGCCTTGATGAGGACCACGCTCCAATGGGGGGCACAGTGGTTCAAGCAGTGGAAGAAGTACGTGGGCTTTGACAGCTATGTTCAATGTTGGTGAACACAACCTGTTTCCTGGCCTGATCGACAACTCCGGCCCCTTTTCAGATCCTGAGAGTCAGACTTTGAAAGAGCACTTAGTTGATGAATTGGACTATGTACTGGTGCCATCGGAGGCCTGGAATAAAGTTACTCAACTGGTTTGGCTGTATTGAAGGGCCCCAGCCCATCATCAGGAAAGTTGTGGAGCACGGCCTCTTTCTCAAACACTGCAAGGTCAAGGTGCATTTGCTGGAACTGAAGCTCTGCGAGAACAGTGACCCCACCACTGTTCTGAGTTGCCACTTCAGCAAGGCAGACCCTGTGACCACCATCGAGAAGGAGGGTCGGGAGCTGTTTAACATCCCCGCCGAGCGGGAGACGCGGCTGTGGAACAAGTACATGAGCAGCACCGACGAGCAGCTGAGCAAGCTGGACAACTTGGTCCGGGACACCGGCCTGAACCAGGGTCAGGTGCTGTAATTAAGCCCCCAAATGAAGATGGCACGTGGCCCAGGCCGACCCTGCCGCCCAAATCAAGCCTTACGCCTGCCAGAAACTCGACTGCCTCTCCAAAATCATCAGCAAGTCCCTATTCCTCCGTGTCTGCCTCTCCTATCGCAAATGGCGACAGCACTAACACCTCTGGGATGCACGGCTCCGGTGTCAGCAGGGGGGATCTGGCTTCTCTGCGGCAGACAGTTGTCAAGAGTCCCTGTCGTCTCATGTGCAGCCCGGGTTCTGCGGACTCGGAAACCTGAGCAACACCTGCTTCATGAACTCCATGTGGCAGTGCCTGAGCAACACCCGCCACTGACGGACTGCTTCCTCTAAGATGAGTGCAGGGCGGAAATCAACCGGGAGAACCCTCTGGGATGAAGGGCGAGAAGCCTATGCTGAGCTTGTCAAGTAGATGTGGTCGGGGAGAGAGAGCCACGTGGCACCTCACATGGTCAAAACCCATGAAGGGCGCTTTGCCCCTCAGTTCTCCAGCTCCAGCAACAGGACTCTCAGGAGCTGCTGGCCTTTCTTCCCAACCAGTTGCACGAAGACCTGAACCAAGTGAAGAAGAAGCCCTACCTGAAGCTGAAGGATGCGAACGGGTGGCCAGTAGCAGTGGTGGCTAAGGAAGCCTGGGAGAACCACGGGTTACGGAATGACTCATTGTGGACACGTTCCATGGCCTCTTCAAATCCACTTTGGTCTGCCCAGAATGTGCGAAGGTTTCCGTGACCTTCGATCTATTTTGCGATTTGACTCTCCCACTGCCCTTGAAGAAAGACTGGATCCTGGAAGTCTTCCTGGTTCCTGCGGACCCTTGCTGCAGACCCACCCGGTACCGCGTGACCATGCTGCCGATGGACTTGTGTGAGGGGCTCTCCAGGCTCTCTGGCATTCCTGCGGGAAACATGATGGTCACGGATGTGTACAAGCACCGGTTCCACAAGATCTTCCAAATGGGCGAAGGCTTGAATCACATCATGCCCCGGGACGATATATTCATGTACAAAATCTGCAGCACCGCCATGGACGGCTCAGAATGTGTCACCCTGCCCATCTACTTCAGGGAGAGGAAGTCCTGGCCGTCGAGCACGTCCTGCGGGGCCGTGCTGTATGGGCAGCCCCTGCTGGTCTCTGTCCCCAAGCACAAGCTGACCCTCGAGTCCCTGTATCAGGCTGTTTGTGAGCGTATCAGCCGCTACATAAAACAGCCCCTACCCGAGTGTGGCAGCTCACCCTTGGCGCCGGGGGCCTGCAATGGCTGCAGGGGCAGCTGTGAAGGAGAAGAAGAAATGGAGCACCAGGAGGAAGGCCAAGAGCCGCTCTTGGAGACCGAAGGCAGCGGGGAGGAGGAGCTGGGCGGAGACCCCAGGGAGACCGGCCCCGAGAGGGGCAAGGGCCCCAAGAGACTTTTCACCTTCAGCCTGGTGAACTCGTACGGCATGGCCGACATAAACTCCCTCGCCACCGATGGGAAGCCCCTCAAACTCAACTTGCGATCCACACTGGCCATCCACTGGGCCAACAAGACCCGGAACCGGTACTACAACGAGCAGGAGTTGGAAGCCTGCCACAAGCACGTGAGCATGCTGCAGCCGCAGAAGAAGACATCGGTGGCCCTGAGGGACTGCATCGAGCTCTTCATCACCATGGAGACGCTGGGGGAGCACGACCCCTGGTACTGCCCCAGCTGTAAGAAGCACTAACAGGCCACAAAGAAGTTCGACGTGTGATCCTGGCCCAAGATCCTGGTGGTCCACCTGAAGCGGTTCTCCGACAACAGATACTGGAGGGATATGTTGGACATGGTGGTGTGGTGGCGTTCCCGGTCAGGGCGCTGAACATGTCGGAGTTCATGGGTGACCAGTCCACGAGGCCCTATGTGTACGACCTTGTCGCTGTGTCCAATCACTACGGCGCCATGGGGGTCGGCCACTACACCATGGTTGAACAGGTTGACCGGCAAGTGGTACTACTTTGGTGACAGCCACGTGACCCTGGCCTCCGAGGATCAGATCGGGACGAAGGCGGCCTACGTGCTGTTTGCCCAGCGGCGGGACGACGAGCCCTCCCAGGCCCCTGCGGGCCCCGCGTTTCCTGGCTCCGGTGGTGGTGGTGGTGGAGGCGGCGACCCAAAAGCAAGCAGACCCCAGCGGGGCGCGGGGGGACGAGGAGGCCTGCAGCATGGACACTAACTGAGGCTGCCCCAGCACCCACCTCCCCAGAGACCCCCACGAGCACTGGTGACACGCTGAAGCCCGAAAAACAGACGGAGTGCTGTGGGTGGAAGACAGAGACAAAAAAGACTTTGCTCTGAAGGGTTCTGTCCAAGAGACTGAATTATTTTTCTTTTTAAACTGGTGGTGAGAGATTTCTGTACAACCCAGAGCTGCCGTGGGGTGGGGTGGGCAGGCAGGGCGCGGCCCCTGTCTGGGTCTGGGGTCCCTCATCTGCTCCCAGTGCAGCCAGCCCCCCTGCTGTGCCCACGGTGGATTTATAAATTCCTGAGCAATGAAAAAAAAATAGTAAAGGGAGCTATGATGCCCCCTCCCCCCCAAAATAGTAAAGGGGGAAAATATTAAAGAACTAGAGAATAGTTATGTGTTTCATCACTGCTATATTGCTCCCTGAATATATTATCCCTTCTGTGAAGGAAAGCCCAATTATTTTACCAGTTGGGTTTGGGATCGCTACTGTGCCTACCGTCCACATCAGTTTGATTACTTGTTTTTGAGCTTCTGATACCTATTCCCGTCCACGTCTCATGATCACACAGGCCAGTATGTTCTTCCATGTGGGCTTTGTTGCTTCCCTGCTAGATGACCTCTCATTTAACTTCAAGCCTTTAAGACTCCAGATGCTATTATCTTTTGGGTTTTGTTGTTGTTGATGTTGCGGCATCACTGCCCTGGTGGGAGTAGCAAGCCCAGCCTTGCTGCTGGATTTGAACTGTCAACCCTGTGGGTCGCAGTCCCGCAAACTACCACTAAACCACCAGGGCTCAGCTGTTAGTATCTTTTAATAGGCGGGCATCATCAGTTTTTTTCACCACGTTTGCTTATGCACCCATTTTGTCTTCAGCGATTGTGTTGGGAAAGTGAGTATCATATATTGCCACATTAAGTAAAGGCCCAAAGTCCATCTGTTTCCTTAGTGTATGTATATATATACACACAAACACGCGCACAAATATCCTTATCTTTATGTATTTACATATGCATATATTTATACTGATATAATTTTAAAAATAATTTTATTGGGGATGTATACAACTCTTATCACAATCCAAGCATACATCCATTGTATGCAAAGCACATTTGTACATTTGTTGCCATCAACATTCTCAAAGTATTTTCTTTGTACTTAAACCCTTAACATTAGCTCCTCATTTTTCCCCTCCCACCCTGCTTCCTGCCCCATGAGCCCTTGATAATTTATAAATTATTATTTTGTCATATCATACACTGTTCAGTGTCTACCTTCATTTACCCACTTCCCTGTTGCCTGTACCCTGGGGAGGAGGCTATGTGTAGATCCTTGTAAACGGTTCCCCCTTTCTACTCCATCTTCCCTCCACCCTCCCAGTATCGCCACTCTCACCACCGGTCCTGAAAGAACCATCTGTCCTGGATTCCCCATCTTTCTGGGTTCTGTTTATACCAATATACACCCTCTGGTCTAACTGGATTTGTAAGACAGAATTGGGATCATGATAGTGGGATGGGGAAAGTCTTTAAGACCTAGAGGAAAGTTGCATATTTCATCGTTGCTACACTGCATCTTGATTGGCTCGTCTCCTTCCCGTAAACCAATATAATTTTTACTTGTTCTTTCCTCTTTTTATTCTTGTCCCATTCTAATGTTTACCCATCATTCACCTCTCGGATACATTTCAATTGATCAAACACAACCAGGAACTTAAACTCTTCACCGTCAATTTTAGACCCTTTGCTGGAATAGTCCCATTTTCCTACCAAGTTTAAAGTATTAAAAACATTTACTTTAAAGGGTGATACTGTGAGGGTGGAGGGAAGGTGGGGTAGAAAGGGAGAACAGATTGCAAGGATCTACATATAAACTCCCCCCCTGGGGGACAGACAGCAGAGAAGTGGGTGAAGGGAGACGTCAGATGGTGTAAGATGTGATAAAATAATAATAAAATATCAAGGGTTTATGAGTGGGGGGAGCAGGCAGGGAGGGGGAAAGTGAGCAGATACCAGAGTTCAAGTTGAAAGCAAGTGTTATAAGAAAGATGAGGGAAACAAATGTACACAAATGCTTGACACAAAGGATGTATGTGTGGATTGTGATGATTTGTATAAGCCCGCAATAAAATGATTTAATTAAAATGATTTAATTAAAAAAAGAAAACCCATTTACTAACAGGTGTGAAGTGTTGGGCTGGATTTTTCAGAGAAGTAAAACCAATGCTGTAGGTAGATGAGAGAGAGAGAGAGACTTGAGAGAGAGAGAGAGAGAGAGAGACTTAAATCAAGGAAATGGCCCTCACAGTTGTAAAAGCAAGGAAGTGATTTCAAGTCAGTGGGTCAGAGTAGCTTCAGGGCTGGTGAGCCAGGGTTGCCAGGAGCACCACAGGCTGCAGAGGCAGAGGAATCCAAGGTCAGCAGGTGAGGCTTGTCACTGGAGAGGTCGGTCAAGGTCAGTCAGAAAGCAGGTCACTGATGATATCCAAGGTCAGCTGGAAGTGAGCTCTGGTACCCTGCCTTAGCCAGATACAGGGTCCAGGCCCAGCAGAAAAAGACAAGGAAGCATGCTTTCCACAGCATCTTTTGGCTCTGGAGGCTCAGAACCATAGTCTTGGGGGCACCAAAGTCAATTGGCATAGGACAATCTCAAAAGACAATGTTCTGCATCCTTGGGCACTCAGTGACGGGGTCTTAAAATCTTGTGAGCAGCCATCCATGAGACAACTATTGGTGGCTAAGAGACTGCCCCATAGTCTCCGTCCAAGACTGGAACTGAACTCATCCCAGTGTTAGAAGGGTCAACCGTTTAAGAGAGAAGAGGCAGCCATTACCCACAGACAAAGGACAGAGGTTAGGAAAGAAAGAGAAACGGAAACAGGAAACACAGGGTGGCAATGGGGCAAGTGATGACACTCTTCGAGGAGATTGCAATGGATGACATCACAAAATAGGTATGAAGTTTGAATGTGAAACTGATGATCTGCTCTGTAAACCTCCAAGTTCACAATAAAAAGTTGGTGAGGGCAGAGGAAGCCCTCATGACCACCCTGTGTCCTTCATGCAAATATATCAAGATGATTTATTTGGAATTCCCCAAAACACCATATCCTTCTGAGAAGGGAGAAGGATGGGTGGAGCGCACGGTTGGTAATCACAGGATTGGCAGTTCAAATCCACCCGTCATTCCTTGGGACAAGACAGTGCCATCTGTTCTGAGCATCCTCAAACTACGGCCCGCAGGCCACATGTGGCCCGCCGAGGACATTTATCCTGCCTGCTGGGTGATTTTGCCATTTCTCCCTGCTTAGTAGTGGATTCATCCTGGGTCTGCAGTGAATTTGTTCATAGTTGTATGTGTTTTTTAACTATAGTCCAGCCCTTCAACGGTCTGAGGGAAAGTGAGCTGGCCCCCTGTTTAAAAAGTTTGAGGACCCCTGCTATAAAGATTCACAATTGCAGAGACTTTGGTTTGGACGCCCTCGCCGACCTTTTCAAGGCACCCGAATAAGACTAAGACCAGGGTCTTACTGAGAGAATTTATCAGCAGCCCTCCACTGATCACAGAGAACTGTCTGCTGTGTATGAACTGGACCCCTGGAAGCTACACTTTAAATTTGTTTTTCATTGTGAAGCAGGTGAAGGTTTACAGGACAGATCATCGGTCTTAACTCATTCCCTGCTCACCCTTCAATGCACCATCATGGACCCCACTTCCTTCCTGTGTCTACTGTTTCCATTGCCCCTCCTTCCCCAACCCTCTGGACTTTGTCCTTGAGTAAATGGTGCCTCTTTGATTTTCAGTGCTTGATTTTTTTTCCCCCACCACATCATTGGGTGGAAGAAATAGTTTTGACTGAACTCTCATGGACACACACAAATGCATGCATACAATGGAACTTCAAAAGACTCGGGGAGGCTTTCACTTATCCTTCCATTTCCCATGAACTCCCTGAAGCTCCCTTGTGTGTATCTACATGCATGTATATATATTAACATCTACAAGTTCAATATTCTTAAAAAGTGCAGGACTTGGCTGAGCCCCGGTGGCGTAAGTGGTTGAGTGCGGGACTGAGGCCTGTGGGCTGGGCAGTTCAAATCCAGCGGCAGCTCTCAGGAGCAGCACTGGGTAGCACCCACAACCACCAGAGGCAGTGATGCCCCCCCAAAAACAAAAAAAAATAAGCAAACAAAGTACAGGACTCACATGGAGAATAAAAGCTCATGATCCTCTGATTCTAGAAAGATCATGACTGTTCTGTGATTTTGAAAGAATATGGGCCCTCTCCTGGGCACTTGTAAGGCCGTCGGATGTGACCGCCTCTGGTTGGCAGCCCTTTCTTCTCGGAGATCAACAGTGTCTGACATGGGCGGCCTCCTCTCTGCTGACAACCACCCTTTCTGGGACATAGAAAGTCAACTGAAGGGAACCCTCTGCAGTGGTGAACATGTCACAGGTCAGTCCTCGTGAGGTCACCACCTCATGGGAGCAATGTGCTGATAGGCAGGGGCTGCAGGAGGCACCAGTCTAAGCAGAAGATCCCTTAGGCCAATTTCAGAGTCTAGAAATCTCCCAAAGGGACATTTTGTCTCAGCTGATCATTAAAGATGACCAAAGTTGTCCTGGGCTATCTAATTTGGGAATTAAAAACCAGGAGAAAGTAAGATCCACTCTTAGGAATAGCTCTCTCTGACCTTCGTGCGTGGTCCTTAGACTTCTCAGTTCGTTGTTTTCTTATGCTAGAAGGAGCAGGTAGTTTTCGTTTCTGTCCTGGGGAGCGGAGAAGTCAGCTGCTCCGAGAGCCTGTTCGTTGTCTGCCATCACAGCATGCCAGAGATGTGGCGAAGCCCATGTGAATCATCCACGACAGATTACTAAGTAGGCACAAGTCAGCTTATGTTGACTTTGTTGGGGCAATCTGTCCTTGGGTGAAGGTCTGAGATGAGAGTGTGTGCCCTGTTGGGAAGCCACGCTCTGAAAATAAAAGACTGCAGAACCAGGGTCAAGTGCTTGAAGCTGGACTGGCCTTAAACAAGAGAGTGTGACCCAACCTTGGGCCTGTGCAAGTATAGAGGACACAGCATCGTTCCTGGGCAGGCCAGCAGCCACCTACCTCCCACGGTAATCCTGGCACATCCAGAAGGCTTCGGTGGCCAGAGGCTGGCCAGTCCTCCTCTGCCCTCTGCCCTCCTGAGACTAGAACTTAGACCCTTGTCCCCCTTGCCATTGGGCCTCCTTCTCTCTCTCCTTTCCCTCGCTTAAGTTTTGTCTGTTTATAAATCCCAATGGATTGAAGTGATTTAACACTTAAAAACACAAAGTAGGGGCTGAGCCCCGGTGGCGTAGTGGTTGTGCGCGGGACTGCGGCCCACTGGGACTGAGGTTCAATTCCAGCAGTGGGCTGAGCCGGAGAGCAGTGATGCCAAAAAACAAAACAAAACACAAAGTAGTCTCCTTTCTTGTCCCCAGACTCCCATTCCCTTCCCCAAAGGCACTGGATGTTGTCAACTGCAGGCATGTAACTTTGCAGACGTGTGTGTGTGTGTGTGTGTGTGTGTGTGTGTGTGTGTGTGTGTGAGAGAGAGAGAGAGAGAGAGAGAGAGAGAGAGAGAGAGAGAGAGAGAGAGAGACGTGCCTGGGAGGCTAAAGTGGTCTCTGACTGGCTGATAAAAGACCTCTGATGGTGTAACAATGACACATTAAGCGGTCCATCTGCAGTTCAAAACCACCAGCACCTTGAGGGAGAAAGACTGGGCTTCTACTTCCATGAACAGTGAGTGATAGCCTCAGAAACCCACCAAGAGGTCACTGTGAGCTAGCACGGACTCACTGGCAGCGACTTTGCTTTGGGGTAACGTAAAGGTTACAGGTTTGAAGCCACCCAGCGTCTCGTTGGGAGAAAGGCCTGGTGAATTGTTTCTGTAAAGATGACAACCATTTTGGGTGGTGTCAGAGGTTACACCAGGTGTCCTCAAGCTACGGCCCGCGGGCCACATGTGGCCCGCCAAGGCTTATCTAGCTGTTGGGTATTTCTGCCGCCACTGCTGTCCTGCTTAGTAACCCTGACCTGCAGTGAATGGGTTCATAGTTTGTTTGTTTTTAACTATAGTCCAATCCTCCAATGATCTGAGGGACAGTGAACTGGCCCCCCGTTTTAAAAGTTTGAGGACCCCTGAGTTGTGCATTGGGCCGATCAGTGCCAAGTCAGCAGTTCAAATCCCCCAGCAGCTAGGTGGGAGAACAACGAGGCGTTCAACTTCTCTAAAGATGTAGCGCTTTGGCACACCCACATGGGCAGTTCTACAGTCCTACTGGGTTACTGTCCGTCAGAATGGACCTGATGATGGTAAGTAGGGTGTGGGGTTTTTTTTGGGGGGGTGAGTGGGCATTGGTTTTAGAGTCAAAATCAACTCAACAGCACTGTGTTTATATATCTTCAGTATCTATTGCTATAGCTCTATCTGCTGTATGAAAATACAGATTGTAACGTACTGTTCTGGGAGCCCTGGTGGCAGAGCGGCTAGGCACAGGACTAAGATCTGCAAGGTCAGCCGTTCAAAACCACCAGCCCCTCCAAGGGAGACAGCCAGGGCTTTCTGACAGTCTCGGAAACTTACAGGGGCAGTTCTACTCTATGCCAGAAGGTGGCCGTGAGTCAGCTTCAACTCAGTGGCAGTGAGTGAGAATTCATACTGTTCTAGGCCTCGTTTTAAAATTGGTTTTCTTAACTATTACGGTACGTAAAATTTAAAATACCAGGACCAGTTTGCCGTCAAGTTGATGGCACTACTCACGCATTTCAGAGTAGCACTGTGCTCTACGAGGGTTTCCACGGCTGGTTTTTGTAGACTTTTGATGGCTGATTTTTTTTCTGTTTTTGTTTTTTTTGGGGGGGTGCATCACTGCCCTGGTAGGAGTAGGAAGCCCAGCCTTGCTCCTGGAGAGCTGCTGCTGGATTGGAACCACCAACTCTGTGGGCTGCAGTCCCGCACACAACCACTACACCACCGGGGCTCAGCTTGATGGCTGATTTTTTTTTCTTTCTTTTTTTTTTTTCAGATCGCTAGGATGTTCTTCCTCAGTGCCCTGGATGGACTTGAACTTGAGCACGTGAATCATTTCTCCCACATAGGGGCTCCACCACGCCCAAACCAAGCCCTCGGCAGGGAAGTTGATTCAGATTCACACTGCCCGTGTGGGCTTCCAAGGCTGTTCATTGTGACAGAAACACCTGAACGTGGACCGGGGATGTAAGCAGCCTGGCCCGAAACAGAGTGCATTGGGAAAGGAGTTCCCTTCACTGGCCTGACCTGTCCAGGCAGCTTGCCCGGGCGTGTCCTTGATGGAGTTCGCCGTATTGGGGCAGCGTAGTGGTGAGTCACATCCTGGCTGCCTTGGTGTGAGGCCCCTGGACCAATCTTGCAAGCTCCTCTGTCCACCACAACGTAGGCATCCCAATCCAGCCGGTAATTCCACCTGTGACTAGGGTGTCCTGATCTGCAGCCAACCGCTCATTTATGGAAGTATTCTTGGACCTGTTGGGTTCCTTTTCCAGTTCTGTATATCAGCAGATCCTTGGACGCAATTTTGATTTGGTGTTGAGGGTCTCCTTGTCCTTGTCATTCTTCAG
>PVJH01046103.1:0-12005 GCA_004026705.1 Nesogale talazaci | reverse complement strand
AGCTACCATAGGACCCAGCAATCCTGCCACTGGGCATATAACTGGAAGAGGCACGAGACAAACCACAGCCTGACATCTGTGCTCCAATGTTCATTACAGCACAATTTACAATTGCAAGGAGCTGGAAACAACCCAAATTTCCATCAAAAGATGACTGGTTTAAAAAACTGTGATACATACATACAATGAAGTACTATGCATCACTGAAAAGCAGTGAACACATGAAGCATGTTGCTGCATGGGAAGAACTGGAGGAAATTATGCTAAGTGAAGTAATCCAAGTGCAAAAGGATAAGTATAACTTGAGTCTGCCGAGATAAGCTTAAAAAATGCAAAAGGGGCATAGGGAAAAGGCTATTGCATAAAAAAATTAATGGGGTGAAGTCCAGGTAATATGGAAGGGGGCCAGACCAAGTCCAAGGCTACCTATGATAGTCAACTAAAAAGGAGGGAAGAGAGGGAGATAGCAATGAGTAGAAGGGCAAACAGGGCACTAACCCACTCAAGGGGAGGGTATTGCTTATATCTCCACAGGGAAAGAGGGACCAGACTTAAACCCAGTGTTCCAGGACATGAATGCAGAGTGACAGCATGGAGCAGGAGTCAGTGAGGGGTCTGAGAACCCGGCACCAATCCCAACCACGTGGACCCCCACCCCTCCCCCAGAAGAATTTACTTTAGAGGACAGCACCCTCGGGTGAGAGGGACATGTCTGACCTGAGCACACGATAGCAAATGAAGGGGGAGGAAGAGGGAGTGGAGCTCATCCTGGTCCACCAAGCCTTGAGGATGATGTCTCCACTCAGAACAGCCAGTGCACAGAGAGGACCAGATGGCCAGTTCCACTGAGACATGATGTCCTTTGCTGACCTAAGGCCCTACAGGGGACAGCACTGGAGACATAATGTTGGGATTGCAGATGGTCTGACTCTACCACACAAAGAAAAGCACTAATGGTTTGCAGCATGGAGCATGGAAGTCTTGAGGGAGTGCCAAGGACAGATCTGGAAGTCAGAGCATGGAACCCCCATTGGACTTGACTGGAGGTCACTTCTCAAGGCCAACAAACAGACCTTGAATTATTTACAGGTTTTGCTTTATTATTATTATTATTATTATTATTATTATTATTATTATTATTATTATATTTTCTTCATCAAACATGCACTCATCTTTTTTTCTTTTATCACTTCATCTTGTTATGTCTTGTTTTTGGTACATATTATTACCTTTTGCAGGTCTATCTAGATAAGATAGGCTGGATGATCAATCTGAAGGAGAAAACGATGGGACCCATGGTTCTGGGGAATATAGGAGAGGGGAAAGAGGGGGAAAGGAAGTGGTGTTGACCAACCCAGGGACAAGGGAACAACAAATGTTCCAAAATCAGTGGCAAGGAGGGTGTGAGAGAACTGGTAGGGATAACTGAGAGAAATTCCTGAAACCCAAATGAAGGCTGAGCATGATAGCAGGACAAGAAAGAAGTAAAAGGAAATAGAAGAAAGAACTAGGAGGCAAAGGGCATTTATAGAGGTCTAAATACAGGCATGTACATAGGTAAATATATTTATATATGATGATGGGGAAATAGATTTATTGTGGGGGGCACCACTGCCCTCTGGTGGTCATGGGAGCTACCCAGTGTTGCTTCCGGAGAGCTGCTGCTGGATTTGAACCTCCAAGCCAATGGGCTGCAGTCCCGCACTTAACCACTACGCCACTGGGGCTCAGCCCAGGGAAATAGATTTATGTGCACATATTTATAGGTTCAGTATCAAGGCAGCAGATGGGCATTGGGCTTTTATTCAAGTGCTTCCTCAATGCAAGAACACTTCATTCTATGAAACTGGCATTCCATGATGCTCATCTTCCTGACATGATCACTGAAGACAAATGGGTGCATAGGCAAATGTGGTGAAGAAAGCTGATGATGTCCAGCTTTCAAAAGATAGAGCATCTGGAGTCTTAAAGGCTGGATGGTAAACAAGCAGCCATCTAGGTGAAAAGGAACTAAGCCCACATGAAGAAGTACATCAGCCTGTGGAACCATGAGGTGTCAATGAGATTAGGTATCATGTATCAAAGAACTAAAAATTTTAGGGCTGAGCCCTGGTGGCGTAGTGGTTGTGCGTGGGACTGCGGCCCACTGGGACGGAGGTTCAATTCCAGCAGTGGGGCTCGGCCTCCTACTCCCACCACTGGAGAGTAGTGATGCGCCCCCCCCAAAAAAATTACTAAAAATTTTATTGTAAATGAGGGGGAGTACAGGTTGGGCACCCAAAGTCCACCTGTAGGTAATGGACTTCCCCTTACTGATGGGTCATAGGGAGGAGATGAACCAGGTAGGGTGCAGTGTAGCAATGATGAAGCATACAAATTTTCTCTTGCTCCTCAATGCTTCTTCCTCCCCCATCATGATCCCAATTCTACTTTACAAATCCAGCTAGACCAGAGGATGTACACTAGTGCAGATTGGAGGTGGAAACATAGGGAATCCAGGACAGATGATCCCTTTAGGACCAGTGTGAGCATGGCAATACTGGGAGGAGAGATGGGCTAGAAAGGGGGAGCAGACTTATAAGGATCTAGTGGGTGAAGGGAGACATTGGACAGTGTAAGATATGACAAAGTAGTAATAATTTATAACTTATCAAGGGTTCATGAGGGAAGTGGGAGTGGAGAGGGAGGGGAAAAATGGGGAGCTGATGCCAAGGGCTTAAATAGAAAGCAAATGTTTTGAGAATGATGAGGGCAACACATGTACAGATGTGCATGACACACATGGACTTATGTATGGATTGCGGTAGGAGATGTATGAGCCCCCAATAGAAGGATTTAAAAAAATGTTATAAGCTCTAATTGAACATACAGTAGCAAAAAGTAAAATCGCAGAAACTGACTCACACATGCACAAATACATCATTTTAAGCCCTAACCCTAACACTAGCACAAATATTTTTTAATTAAATAGATAATTAATCGGGTTGGTTTTCCATTTAATATGAGTAACTTTTCTTCATTAAACAGTAAGAAATCTTGCAGCTAAACTTAGAATGTGAATTTGAATAGGAAACATGTGTAAAGGGAGGGAACCCTGCCAGGCCTAGTAGCTACCGAACTGAAAGTTACATTGTTGATTAAAACTAATCTAATTCTCTAGGCTTATGGATTGAATTGCCTTAATTATATCTAGTTTTTCTGATTCAAAATTTTAAGAGGTACATTAAAATTTCTCCTTTATATCCAAGCAGCCTGAAAGAAAAAGCTTTCAAAAATGTTTGCTTTCAGACTTCTCTCATTATCCAAAAGGAGAAATCACTCTCAGAAATACTCACATGATTTATTTTAAGGAAATGTATTTCATCACTGAAAACTCTTCCCAGTGTTTGTGGATGCATAGGATAATATGATTCGCTTCTTGATAGTAAACAATACTTCTAGAACAAGTATGCACATTAATTATTTCCTAAAGAAGATTATATTAGGCATTATTTTGAGCTGAATAACAGAAACCTGTTATTAAATGCACAAAAATTTAAAATTGTTATATTCTTTTATGCACTGATCCCTAATTGTGATGAAATGGTTTTCTTTATCCTTAGCCATATTAGTTATTCTGATGTATTATTGGTCTGATATTAATGCAGCTACTCGTTTTCTTTTGAAAAATGTACATATATATCTTATCTACATTTTAAAAACTTCTAATCTATGTGTATCTTAATAAAGTGGAATTATTAAAGTTCACTTTAATGAAAAAAGGAAAGGAAAGGGCTATTTGCAATGAATAGGCCATTGGAAGACTTCCTGTTACAAGTACAGAAAAGAAGAAGGACAAGTGGCAGATCTTTTTAGCACTTGCTAGAATATTTTATGCTGAGAGAATAGAAAATGACTGTAGTGCGAGGATTAAGAATTCAATGAACTTGCCGCCTTGATTGTGGCTTATGAAGTGCCCTGTAGGCGGTGGGCCTGTCAGGAGGGTGAGAACCTGGTCACATTCTTGGCAGCAGAATTAGCCGAGTCCCTGAGTGGTCGCCATGGCTGCTGCCGGCAGATGCCCTGGGTGCAGGAAGGAGGTGCAGTTCTGTATGCTCCTTCTGTGGCATCCCCTTCCCCGTGATTCCTGGGAGGTCTCCCTCCCACCCCTTTGGGTCCTCATCACCTCATGGGACATGTATCCTGCCTGCCCATTTCTGTCTTTCTTTCTGGTTCACCTTATTGCCAGCCCCTAGTTCTCAGGGAACCACCCTGCCACCCGCAGCTGCACCTGGGATGCCAGTGGGGTTGTGCTCTGTGGGGTTCTGCACCTGTGACCATGGTCAGGAGAAGGCGCAGGTGTGCCCCCTTCTCTGAGGGGGGAACCAGACCTTCCCCTTGGGGCTGGAGGCAAAGGAGCAGGAGGCTCTTTGTGGGTCTGGGTTGTGGGACTTGGAGGGTAAAATTGGGAGGTTCCTTCAGACCCCGTTCCTCTCAGAATGGAGGACAGAGATCTTCATAAGAAAGACATGCTCAGACTCTGCATGGAGAACAGGTGGTGTGGCCTAACAGCAGAGCACTGGCCCTGCAGGCTGGCAGGCAGGGGGGGCACCCTGTCCAGCCACCCTCCTGTCCAATGTCTGGACAGCAGTGAGTTCACGTTTTCTGAGCATGACACTCGGCTTGCTCAAGAATGAGAGTAACCTGTGTCCCTTACAAACATGTGTCTGAGGCCTGGGGCCTGTATCCATTCGAAAGAAGGGCTTCTCTGCCATGTGAATGAGGATACATCAGTGGGTGGCATGTGCTGCCTTAGTAGATGGCGTGTGTCCCGTCAGTAGGGTGACATGTATTCCGGACCCCCCAGTCACTCTGAGTCCTGAAAAGAGCACTCAGACAGAGACACACACAGGGGCCAGGACTCTCCTCCCAAAGAGCTGCCCCCGGAGGACACAGATACAGGTGTGGGCATCTGACAGGAGGGAGGCCTTTCAGCTTCGGCACCAGTGGCTTTGGCCGGCTTGTTCTCTGGGCTGGGAGGACCTGTCTGGTGGGGGCGGTCCTGTGGTTAGGGCTCCAGCAGGGTCTCTGTTGTGGGGTGTCGTGCGTGTGTTTGTGGGGGGGGGGCAACGTGTAATTCTGAGCAGCTCTAGAACAGCACTCTGAGACTCCCTGAGTTGCAAACCCGGCAACACAGAGAGCCGGGTTTCTGCTGCATCGGGGCCCTGAGATCCAGGCTTGTTCTACCTAGAGAGGGGGGTCCAGAAGCCAGGGCTGGGGCTCAGGACTCCTGTGTCTGAAGGGGTGAGAGAGGAGGGTCTCTGGCTGAGTGACAGCAAGCCACCCCCTTCCTGGTGATCTTCCAGGTGCAGCTGCTTGAGTGGTGCATGGAATATCTTGCCCTGCAGGGGGCATGGCGGTGGGGGGCAGCCCTCTGGGCATGGGTGGCCCTTTCCTTATTGGTCACAGCAGCTGCCTCGGAGAGGAGGCCCATCCTGTGCTCACAAGGGGGGCCTGCATCCGGCACCTCCCCCTATAGCTTCTGAGGGCTCTGAGCCATGTGTGGGCTTAGGATCCCATGTCTCAGCCATGATCCTCCTCCCAGTGGGGCCGTGTTGTTGCCATAGCGACTTCCCCAGAGCCCAGTGGACAGAGGAAGGGAGGCTGCTGCTGGGGGAGGGAGCTGGCATCTGTGAGCTTGGCTGCGACTGGCTGTGCCCAGGAGGGACACCTCCCTTGGGGCTGCTCGCTGCACTGGACCGAGCGCTGCTGGTGCACTTCTCTGCCAAGCCCCAAACCTCCTTCCCTCCCTTTCCTCAGGGAGCACCCACATGACCATGGAGGGGGCACAGAGGACAGGGGGTGGCTCTCATTCTCCCCACTGGACTCGACTCCTGCCTTTGTAGTCAGGTGCCTCCGAGCCCGAGAGACCCCATGCACACCAAAGGGCCCACCGCCCGGCCCTGCCCTGCACCGTCCGTCCACCTCCTCCAGGGCCTCCCTCTCGCTCCCTGCCCCTCTACTTTCCCAAGCAGGACGTCCTTCTCTGGCATCTGTCTCTTCTGAAGGCACATCCAAAGTCAGGGAGATGGCGTCTGGGCACCCCGTTAGACATCTTTCTGCAGCCCACAGCACTTGGCCAGCTGCTCCAGCGCCACCAGCCACATGCACTGACGCGTCTCCGGTCTCCCTGCACACTGTCCCACCTCCACAGGCACACAGGCGAGGTCATCAGAGCCTCCTCGGTTCTCAGAGTCACGCCGTTGCTTTTCAAGACTCTGAAGGAGCCTGGTGCAGCAGACTTACCTAATGCAGCACACCTTTCCATCTTGACCACTGCTCCCATAAATGTGGATTGGAGGTGCGGGTCAGGGAAAGCCCTTGACAACCTCAACCATTCATCGCTGTGTCTCCTGTTGGTCTGGGTTGTGGGAGCCGGAGTCGTCATCCTCAGGAAGGTTGCAGGGCATCCATCTGTCTGCCCATCCACCTGTCCTTGAGCTGCCTCAGCCAGGCCTTCGAATGTTCCTCCCTCTCAGCAAGCCATGCTGTGTCGCCTGTGTACTGCAGGTGAGGGAGATGCCTCGGCCGCCCCCTCTGATAGTTGGCACAGCAGACAGGATGAATAAGCATGGGGAGGGCATACACCGTTGCTGTCGCCGACCCTCCTGGGTAAGAAGGCGATGGTTTCTTTCTCTGAGGCTGTGGAAGGTCTCCTCCATGGGACGTTCCTTCTCCGTTCCTCAGCTCCCCCCAGGCCAACCCACCACACGGTGGGGGTCTTTGTGACTGCTCTCACCGCCTCCAGAAACATCCTCTGTCTAATTCCCAACCATGCTCTCTGATCCCTTTAGGGAGTCCTTAAAATTGCACTCTTCTCATGCCAGACACCCTTGACCGGCTCAGCTGGATAATTGCTCAGTTTGAAGAAGCCTTCAGGGAACGTTTATGATTTAAGGTGTAAAGGCGGTCTCAGGACAGTCATTCCGGGCATTCATCTAGCTTCCATGGCGCCAGAGTGACTGGAGTCCACGAGGATTTGGATTGGGAATCTTCTATAGAAATCCTTGACCCAAACTCCCAGGCTTGGTGGCCAGACACCGTCCAGTCTCGTGGTCTCCTGGCAAAGGGGGGACTTGTTCCTGGTGAGGAGTCAGCCCTGTACCCCACAGTCCACTTCTCTGCCTGGTTCTCCCCTTTCCTCTGTGACTACCTGGGAGCAGATGCGAGCAGGTGAGCCCGGCATGGCTTTCCTGCAAGCTTCTGAGGCCCCTAACTCCACTCAAAGGATGATCGAGGAGGCCCAACAGGAGCACTAAGTAGCAGGTTAGGAAAATGGAAATGCTGTGTTATCTCATTCTTACCGCAATAAGGCATCTAAAAAAGTCCATTAGGAGCAAAAGGGGCTGCTTGACCTCTATTAGCCTGTCAGTCATATTAGTTGTATAGTTGTATGGGTTTACATGGTTACTCATATTTAGTTCCTAGGGTTGTGGTAGGAATTTTAATGATAGCATGCACTTAGGAATTTCACAACAAACATCCACCTTGTTATTACTCTAATTGAGTTGATGGAGAGGACTAATGAGGGCTGCTAGCAGGTTATGAGTAATTAGAGTAACATACTCACCTATGTAACAGGGCACCTGTTTCTAGCGGGGAACGAAGCGTAGAGAGGCGTGGCCTTGCACGCGGGGTCCCCTCTGGCCTTGGCCATGTGTGGTCCTGAGCTCAAGGATGCTTCTGTGTCATCACCTGAACTTCAGCACCGGACTCTAAACTCACCTGTATACAAGAGGGACACTCAAACGTACCAGGAGTAGCAGGCTTCTGGATCCCAGGAGCAGGACACATGGGACCAGGGGTGCAGCTCGGCCATGCCTGGCTCTGTGTGTGAGCCCCAGCATGTGGATACCTCTCACACCTAGCCCTACTGCGTGCCAAGGAAACCTGTCACCTCCCCCCTCCCTTCCTCCTCCTCCTTGACTTCTCCCCCCCATGCTCAGCAAACTCAGTCAGTCTCATAAAGGTGGATAGGTCATGGCATCATTATTACAAAGGAAGAAAGAAAAATAAAAATGGATTTCACATTGAAAGATGTTGAAGACTCTTGACTGGAAGAGGGAAAGGAAGAAGATGAAGGTGGAGGAGGAGGGGGAGGATTCAGGGGAGGAGGCGGGGGAGGGGGAGGAACAACACACACTCACACATGCACACACACCAGGTGGTGTTCACAGGTGCTGTTGTTGTGCTGACGAGGTGGGTGGTGCCGTCCCACAAGAGCACACTGTTTCTCCTGTTTCTCAGTGTATGCAAGGGATGCACCATGCAGCTGAGGGACCAGACAAAGAGGGTCACAGCCTTAAACACTCTCCAGATCCCTCAACACACACACACACACACACACACACACACACACTCCAGATCTAAGCCTGGTCTGAGTGGTTACAACAGGAGGAAGGGCAAATCAGAAACCAGCTCAGATTCCTTTATGAAACACACTCATTTCAGACAAACCAAATGCACCCCCCACCTCCACCCCCTAACTTAGAATCCCAAACCAAGCTCACCTCCACTGAGCAGCTGTGGCTCTTGGCGCCTGTGATTTATAGGACAGGTAGAACTGCCTCTGTGTTTCTGAGGCTCTAAGTCTTGACCAGAGCAAAAGGCTGCATCCTCCTTCTGTGGGAACCCAGGGCTCAAACAGCCGAGCTGCAGGTTGTCAGGCCAAGGAATAACCCACTGCACTGCCGGGCCCCTGTTGTCGCCAGGAGTGGGTGCAGTTTGCATCTGAGGCCTGGGGCTTCTCCTCCCTCTGCGCTTTGTGCTTCCATAAAGACAACCCCATGGAGAGAGAAAGACCAGGCCTTCTTCTTCCAAAAAGAATGGCTACTTAACCACAGGTGTGTACGATACGTGAATACTCTATCAAGAAAATCATAAAAAACAAAGACACACAAAAAACAAGCTTGACCAACGTTCACCGGGGTGAAGGGGAAAGAGTTGTTGCTTAGGGGACATTTGAGTTTGTCGGTGGTGGTGGAGTGATTTGGAGAAGGATAGCAATTACGGCTGTACAACACTAAAAGCATCATCAATGACACTGAATTATACAAGTGGAAGTTGTGGAATTGGAGAATGATCTGCTGTGTATATTTTTTGTCACAATTAGAAAAAGCATGGATAACAATGATGCTCCAGACCCAGGGAGGAGCTGAGGGGGGCACGCAGCCTGAGTGCCCGCGAAGCTGAAGGGAAGGCGGGACAGTGAATCCAGAGGGCAGGCGACACACTCTGAGCTGCTCATGGCGCCAGGTCCTGCCAGGATCATGCCAGAGTCCCTGCTGGACCCAACAGTTAAGGCTTGTGGCTTACAGCATCCTTGGGGTAGGAGGCTTGAGTCTGCCCAGAGGCACTTGAAGAAAGGCCTGGAGATCTTATTCCCAATGCAACTGGCGGCTGACAATTCTGAGGAGGCCAGTCCCACTCTGACACACGGGGTCCTGGGTGGGTTGCACAGAGACGTTGCAGGCAGAAGGAGACAGGTGGAGGGTGGAGAGCAGGCCCACGCCTGCATCAGGGCCCTCTGCCCTCTTAAACCTCGCGGTGCAGAGGGTTCCCTGCGGCCTCGCCCATGGGAGTCAGGCCTTTTTGCATTCACTCCTTAGTCCTCGGTTCTCAGCTACTCTCTGATGGAGGGAATTTTGCTCATTAACTACGTTATTTTAAATAAAACAGGGCCAAACCTCTTTCCCACGAGTGCACATAATTTCTATTTATTTATTTTTTTTTTTAGGCATCACTGCCCTCATGTGGTGGGAGTAGGAGGCCCAGCCTTTGCTCCTGGGAGCTGGAATTGAACCTCCAACCCAGTGGGCCGCAGTCCCGTGCACAACCACTACGCCACCGGGGCTCAGCCCCCATAATTTCTATTTTTAATGAAACGTAACTGTACTTTTGGAAGCAAAGGTTAGGACAGAGTTGGGAGCTGTCCTTTTGTCGCTGTGTGGTGTTGAGCTGGACTAAAGATGACTTCTCATTGCCCTGGCCGCAATGGGCTGTTTGGGTCGAAGTGTACAGAGGGAGCCCAGATGCAGTCTGACCAGGGAGGGTGACTTCAATCGCTTTTCCAGATATGTGTGGCAAGTTTCTTTGATGGCAGACAAAAACATGCTCAGTGACAGCTTCTCAGATGTTCATGTACAACGTGGAATCCTCATCAGCGCTTTATACTGTGCTCCTTTAAACGCTTATTCGTCAGTCTGGTGCTTTGAATACAACATACCCCTGCATTGTATTTCCAGTACTGTCCACCGATCACCCAGATAGCATTGTTTCATTTGGTCCAGTGGATTAATGGACCACACAAACATCAGAAACCAGAGGAACTAGAGGGTGCCCAACTGCCACACCTACCTGCTCTGAAAGGGATCCCATCAGAGAGTGCTCGACGGGGCCAGAGGAGAATGTGGAACAAAGCTCAAAGTCATAAAGAAACGAGGCTGACCGGTTGGGTAGAGATGATCGAAGCCCCTGAGGAGTCAGCCCAAACAGCAGACAGGTTGCTAAGGGAACGACCATGATAGCTAGATATCCAGGCCTGTGAAGGTCAAGTGGGCAGCCTTCACCAAGGACCAAGCCCAGAAAGGGGACAGGAGACATGGGGGTGGGGGTGGGTGGGGTGGGATCATGCTGGGACATCGTGGGGACCATCTCTCGTGACCTGAGACAGGAACCTGACTGGATCCCGAGCCACAACACGTTCTCTGCTTTCTTTGCTTAAGGGAAAAGAATAGTTCACTTTTCCCCAAAAAGAGAAAAAAGAAAAGGGGAAAAATGCCCCCTTCTGGAGCCACACAGGATTCCAAGGTCCACACACGTGACCAGGCCAAGTCTCTTCCTCAGCATGATCTTGGGGAGCTCCTCAAAGACTCCCTCTGCGTGGTAGTTTGCAGACGCCTGCTCCCTGGAAGTCTGATGTCTCACCATCATGGCAAGTGGCTCAGCTGTCGGGTGTGGGGCCTCTTTCTTCCACGGTGGAGGAGATGGTAGCTCCCACCCAGGCCGGTGCCCACACTTCTCCTGTGACGGTTCTTTCAGCCAGCATGGTCTCCCCACAACGTGCACGGTCTAAGACAATGTCACACACACGATTTATGGAGTTGACAGTCCCTGGGTTATGGGCTTGAACTCAGGTTGCAGGTCAGTGAGAACAGTTGCCTGCGGCTCTTATCCACCAGGCTTTAGGCAAGACCAGGCGTTCCCACAACTCCAAAGCTGCCTGTGTCCCAGGGAAGGTGGACGCCATGAGAACCCTGCTGGGGTTGGGGGTGGGGGGCAGGGGTCCATTTGTTGACTTCAAAGTGGAGGGGGACCCACATCTCATGGAGGCAGGGATTTCTAAGGCTGGGACTGATGTCCCGTCTGGCTCATCACACCCAGACCCAATCCAGTGCCATCCAGCTGGTTCTGGAGCCTAGAACCCCACAGGGCAGAGTAGACTTACCCCTAAGGGTTCTGGGGCTATCATGGGCCTTTAGGGTCAGCAGCCCAGTGGAATAGCATATTTCAAATGCGTGCTTGGATGGATGGCTGAGATGAGCAGGCTGCCCCCCTGGGACAGGGGCACATGGCAGGGACTGTGTGATGCAGGTGCGGGGCCATGAGGGCCCAGGATCTGACAGTCTGCCATCTCAGCCTGGCTCCTGCTTCACCCACACTGAAGGCACTCAGCAATACGGTTCCCCTGCTGCAGAACCCTCCCTGGGAGGGCCTCAGGGACCCAGGTGTCTGCGGCCCACACTCTGGGGACCCCAGGACTTGGGGAATGACCATGGAGATGTATCAGGGGGTGATCAGTCCTCCTGATATACTCACAGCAAGGGTTCAACAGGCAGTTGTGTAGCGATAATTATTATTTATTATAACACCAATATAGAGATCATGAGAGAGAGAGAGAGAAAAGAGCTTTAAAAGTTATATATATATATATATATATATCCTTTCATGGTACATGCTTACCTCCA
>PVJH01046102.1:0-11939 GCA_004026705.1 Nesogale talazaci | reverse complement strand
TGGTCAACGTCCTGGCGCCATGCCAGCGGCCATGGACAGATGGGTGATGGGTGCTCATGGGACAGACTGGCTGGGAATGGAACCCAGGTCCCCTGCAGGTAAGGCATGAGTTGTGCCACACTGAGCCCCTCTCCCCCCAGCACAGTCCTGTATTATACACACACAAATGGCCTGATGTGTAAGCTATGAGTTCCCCTGCGGCAGAGAGCCAGGGAGCAATCTGCCGATTGGGTGTTATCAGACTGGTGCTGGAACAGGCACGGTGCTGTGCAAGAAAGGCCTGGCGATCTGCTTCCATGAAGAGCACAGCCCAGGAAACCCTACTCAGTCCTACCTGGGGCGGTCCATTGGTCGGCGATGAGTGGGGTGGGGAGAGGAGCGACGTTGTGGGAACTTACTAGAGTTACAAAGCTCAGCCAGCATCCCCTTCGGCCCTCATGTGTCCTTTTCCTCGAAAGGTCTGCAGACCACCCAGAACGGCCGGTTCTACGCCATCTCTGCCCGGTTCAAGCCGTTCAGCAACAAGGGGAAGACCCTGGTTATCCAGTACACCGTGAAGCATGAGCAGAAGATGGACTGCGGGGGCGGCTACCTCAAGCTATTCCCCGCGGACCTGGACCAGAAGAACCTGAATGGGAAATCCCAGTACTATATCATGTTTGGTGAGTTCCCGGGGGTGCTGGGCACGGCCATTTCTCACCCAGGGTGAGCGCTAGACCAGGCTTTGCTCAGCTCCCTGACGGGGCGCCACGGTCCACCACGTCCACAGCAGGGCAGGAGAGGCGTCTACCTGGCCGAAGGTTTTTTCAGCCCTGCCCATCTCGTTAATAGGATAAAACACTCCTCGGCCAGGACTCTCCGAGGTGCGTGCCCCCGGAGTCACTCACCTGGTAGCTAAAGTAGTGGTCGAGCTCAGAACAGAAAGAAAGTCTCCCCGGGGTACTCTAAATGAAACAAGAGCCATCACGCTCTCGCGAATTTTGGGGGGGGGCACTTTTTCTCTGCCAAGGGCCATTTGTAACAGCATTCAGGGGTCATCCTGGTCAAATATGTCATCAACGGAGGCCGGCATGGCTTCTCTCTGGTGAGGCGTGTGACACGGTCGCTGGTGGGGATGGTCCCGAGGGCCGGGGATCAACCACACGTCCCCCAGGCCCGCTGTAAAGCACCCGTGAGAAGGAGAACCAGGATCATGAGAGCGTTGCTCTCTGGGAAGGATGAGCGTTGTCAAGACCCCCATGGGTCTGTGGGGAAAGGGTTGAACGGGAGCATGTACTGCTGTGGACATAGATTTTTAAAAATCAAAAACACATCGTTCTGCCGTGCTTTTGAGGGACATGCTGACCTGCCATTTCATCGGATCCAAGAACTCGCCACAGATCAGGGGCTCAGCCGACCAGGCGGGGTCTGCTGCTTTTGTGGTTCGTCTGCTTTTTTTTGGCCACGTGTGCTCACAGCGTCGTTCTCACGCGTGTCTCTGGTTGAATATGTGCTGCTTAAGCACCTGAACGGTGGACACGGAATACGGAAGACTGAGGCATCACGGATGCTTTTGAGTTGTGGTGCTGCTGAAGAATATTGAAAGGCCCAGGACTGGGGGGAGGAGAGGGGGAGGGGAGAGAAAGGGGTGCTGATACCCAGAGCGTTCAAGAAGAATGAAAACATTCTGCAACTGATGGTGGCAGCAGTTGTACAATCAGCGCTTGATCTAATCGAACTTGGAGTTATTGCAGTGTCTGTCAGAGCTCTCAATAAAATGTAAAACACGGGGGAACCAATTACAGGGATCTGCATATAACCTCCTCCCTGGGTTATGGACAACAGGGAAGTGTGTGAAGGGATACATCGGACAGTGTACTCCACCCCTGCATCTCAATCATTAAATTGACACTGCACATGATTTGACAAATCAAGGGCAATCTGTAAATTATTAAGGGTTCATGGGAGTTTAGCCTGTTAATCTGGAGATAGCCATTGAGTAGCCAATGAGGCCTCTGTGTAGGCATGGCTTTCTCCTGAGACTCCTGGGAAATCTCGTCATATTTCCCTCATGGAGATGAGAGGCCATCTCCCCAGAGATGGGGAGTCAGTCTCGGAGATGACGAACTACGGACAAGATAAGATGGCAGCGTCTGAGGAGCTGAAGGAGCCGGAGTTGCTTCTACCACCACTGGATGCTGTGGATGGACCCTGAGCCCTGGAAGCGAGGAGCCGTGGGAGACTCCTGCCAGCGCCGGGACTCTGCACCCACTGGCCTGTGACTTCATGAGTCAGAAGGAGACTTTATAGACTGGTATCGGGCATATGGGCTAACATCAGACTTATGACTTTGAACTGGACTGGGTTAGGATGCCTTCTCAATGTTCCATTCCTCATATATAAACCTTACCGTTATACCCATATGCGTATCTATGAATTTGTTTCTCTAGCCTACCCTGACTCACACAATGATGGTGGCAAAGGTTGAGTCCCCGTGGCGTCAGTGGTGGAGTGCGGGACTGCGGCCCGCAGGCTTGGCGGTTCAAATCCAGCAGCGGCTCTCAGGAGCAGTGCTGGGTAGCTCCCATGACCACCAGAGGGCAGTGATGCCCTAAAACAAAGCAAAACAAACAAAAAACAAGAAAAAAAATGATGGCAACAAATGTGCAAATGTGGTCTGCATATAATTGATGTATGTTTTGATCATGATAAAAGTTGTATGAGCCCCCAATAAAATGATTCATTAAAAAAGAAAAAGAGGGCTGAGCCCCGGTGGCGTAGTGGTTGTGCGCGGGACTGCGGCCCACTGGGACGGAGGTTCAATTCCAGCAGTGGGGATGGGCCTCCTACTCCCACCACTGGAGAGCAGTGATGTCCCCCCAAAAAAAAGAAAGAAAGAAAAAGAGGGGCTAAGCCCTGGTGGTGTAGTGGTTGCACGCGGGACTGCGGCCCACTGGGATGGAGGTTCGATTCCAGCTCCACAGAGCAAAGGCTGGGCCTCCTACTCCCACCACCAGAGGGCAGTGATGCCCCCCCCCCAAAAAAAAGAAAAAAAGAAATGGGGCTAAGCCCAGGTGGTGTAGTAGTTGAGTGTGGGACTGCGGCCCATTGGCTTGACGGTTCAAATCCAGCAGCAGCTCTCTGGGAGCAAGTCTGGGTAGCTCCCACGACCACCAGAGGGCAGTGATGCCCCCCCTAAAGAAAGAAATGATGAAAAAACCCAAGTATTTTCCGAATGTTAAAAAAAAAAAATGGGATTGAGCCCTGGTGGCTAAGTGGTTGAGTGTGGGACTGCGGCCCGCGGGCTTGGCGGTTCAAATCCAGGGGCAGCTCTCAGGAGCAGCACTGGGTAGCACCCACGACCACCAGAGGCAGTGATGGCCACAAAAAAAAAGTAAAACACAAAAACCGAACAAAAACATCTTTGAGAGAAAGAAAACATTACCTAGATAAATAAACATACTATGTTCATGGTTTGGAAGAATTATTCTTGTTTTCACATTTTATATATTTTTGGTTTAATAAAGTTGTCTGGTTTTGTCGTGAAAAAAAAAAAAAAAGAAAGTCCCATGGATTGCTAAAAATGGGGAAAGTGATCTGTCTTGGAAGAAGTACCACCAGAGTAATCTATAGAGGCAAGGCTGGCAAGACTTTGTCTCACATACTTTGGACCTGCTGTCAGAAGAGACCGGTCCCTGGTGTTTCCCTAGTGGAGATGAGAAAGGCCATCTCCCCAGTTGTTGGGAGTCCATCTCCGAGATGAAGAACTATGGACAAGACAAGATGGCACTGTCCGAGGAGCTGGAGGAGCCAGAGGAGAAGCCACATGGCTTTGCCCTGATGGAACCAGACCTCTGAAGCTGGAGAAGCCACGTGGAGACCCCTGCCAGCACTGAGTTGCTTCTACCACCACTGGATGCTGTGGATGGACCCTGACCCAATCATCGAGTTTGATTAAGTGGAGGGCGGCGAACGAGAGGAAGGGCCCCGACAAGTTGGGTGGGCACGGTGGCGGCCTCAGGCATGGCCATGGTTCAGGCCAGGGCAGGGCAGTTGTGCAGAGAGAAGGTTGCTTTAGATAGGTCGGAGCTGACTCTATGACTTCTCAGAGCGAGAGCAGTCTCTCTAAACAGTATGGTAAGCATAGCTAACATAAAGGAAAAACCTGTTGGATGAAAGTTGATGTCAGGGGCTGAGCCCCGGTGGCATAGTGGTTGAGTGCGGGACTGTGGCCCATGGGCTTGGTGGTTCAAATCCAGCAGCAGCTCTTCAGGAGAAGGCTGGGCCTCCCATTCCCAACACCAGAGGGCAGTGATGCCTCCCCCCCCAAAAAAAAAAAGTTGATGCCATGAGGTGAAAACCATAGATCTCTCTGGTTGAAGTGCCCCAGGAGGCACCAACAGTGCTGGATGACCAGCCTAGAGGCCGGTGTCTGAATGTCCTCTGGACGACCAGCCTAGAGACCCGTGTTTGAACTGGCCCATTGGTGCCACAGAAGAAAGGCCTGGTGATGGACTTGCACAGATGACAGCCAAGAAAACCCACCAACACATGTCGACTGCACCTTTGCTGTGTCTGATGGTGAAGCAGCATATTTTGGCATGAAAACATGCCCTACTAGTGTCTTTTTTTTTTTTTTTTTGGGCATCACTGCTCTCCGGTGATGGGAGTAGGAGGCCCAACCCCACTGCTGGAATTGAACCTCTGTCCCAGTGGGCCGCAGTCCCACGCACAACCACTACGCCACCGGGGCTCAGCCCAGTTTCTTTCTTTTTTTTTTTTTTTAACTTGGTATCAGAAACTTTCAATGTAACCTAGTCTGTCACTGTTAAAGTCAGGCTTTCCAACTGGTGTGAATTAGTTCTGGCATGATCGTTGTAGCCAGATCAGAACAGACTTTGACTTTGCGAAAGGGGGCTGTGGTGGAAGCATACCCGGAAAGGGAAAGATGAGGGGGTTCAGAGGTCCTCGATGGGAGACCTGGAGGAGACACAGGGAGCCCTCGTGGGAGTCTGGTGCCGAAGGTTGGGTTATTGCCAAGACAATGGGGAGAGTCACACATTCACATTGACATGGTTGGCAGCCATCTTTGAGCCAGGCACCAATGTTTCTGACTCTGCTGGTCAAGAGATTTGGTTGCTAGGCAACGTGCATGCTGCCCTTGTTTTGTAGGAAGGTCATATTTCTCCCGGGTGATTTTCCCCATCCTGGTGATTGTTGGGGCACACCCACTTCAGGTCAGCTTGCATCCCTTCCTGGTTTTCCTTCATGGGCCAGGACTGAAACAGGAAGAACCAGTTTGTAGCCTTGTACAAAGCCTCTCTGCCGCCTCAGTTCTGGCTTTTGGTCTCAGAAGGTAGAACAGGAAGAAGGGGTGGGGGTGGGGCTTCACATTGCAGTTTTGGGTGGTGTTCACAAAGCGCCAGCTAAGTGCCCTTTCACCTCCGTGGCGCTAACGAGGCTCCGGTTAAATCTGAAGTCGCCCCGCCGAAACTGAGACTCCATCCTGCCGTCCTGGCAAAAACCTCTTTTACGCTCGCCTTGTCATTGCCACGAATGGGGGAAGGACAGGTGGCCACGCCATTTCTGCACGTGTCCCGAGTCTCGAGTCAAGAGCCGCGTCGTGTGCAGGTGATGACGTGAACACGGTGTGGCCCCTCTCCGTTCTGAGAATGGCGTCTTTCCCGCATGTGGCCTCCGCCATGCTGTGGCTTTCAATGTTCAGAGTGGACAGGGACCCTTCACGGTGAGGCTGCCAAGGAGATGAAGCCCAGGTCCCTTGAGACACCACACACACACACACACACACACACACACACACACGGAGCTCAAGGTAGATGCTGCAGAGTGCTGTCCCCTTGCTGTAGCTCTGACCAGCTGTGGGCCCACTCTCTCACGGTCAGCGGTTCTCACAGTTCCTCAGGGGGTGGTGGCCCCCAACCATAAAATGATTCCCGCTGCTACTTCATCACTGCCCTTTTGCTGCGGTGAGGAATTGTCATGTACACATCTGAAACGCCGGATGGATTGTCATTGTGACACATGGGAACATCCTGAAAGCCTAGTGATTCATCATAAAACAATATGTAATATATTGTGAAAGACTTATTTCTAATGACAAAGCAATGAGATGTTGTCTTGAAGCACGGTGAGGCACGGATGACAGTCCTCTCACCGGGTTCTCGTATGTGGGCGTATCTGCATGTGGGTGGGCCCACCTGGATCCAGAGAGAAGAGCGGTGTCTCCTCCCTGAGACCCTCGGAAGCGTGTGTTTTCCCAGGGTCTTGGGCAACCCCTGTGAAAAGGTGGTTGGACCTCCAAAGGGGTTGTGAACCACAGGTTGAGAACCGCTGCTTTAAAGGGTGGCTCAGTCTGAACCTGCCTTTACTTTGGGGTCCCTCACCCAGTGCTTAGGAGAAGGGCAGAGGCGCTGGGGTGTATCCTGAACAGAACACCTGAAGTGGGCGCCCCGCCCAGGGGATGTTCCAGAATGTTGCATCTGTGGAAAGAACAGTGAGTGTGCACTTGAGGCCAAAGACCTGCTTCCTGGGGACACCGTACAGCAGGCAGGGTGTATTTCCCAGCTATAGCAGCATGCTCGGAAGGATAGGTGTTTCCAGGGTCAGACCCTTGGGGACCAGCATCTTCTACAACATTCCACGCTCTTAGCAGCGGAAGGTCCATCCTGTCTGAGCCAGTTTTCGGATCAGCACCTCTGGGATGGAGCCCTTTCCAGGTTGTGCAGGTCCGAGTGTAAGGAGAAGAATGAATGCCCAGGGCATGCATAACGTGCTCCTCTGTGGAGTCACGGCCTGATCAGCCTGGAGTAGGATGATAGTAACAGCACAAATCCTGGGCCTTGGCACACGGGGTTGCTTTAAGAAGCCACACCCACTGGTGTCATACTGTGTGACGTCATCCCACGTTATAAATGGGGAAATGGAGGCTCCCGAAAGCTGAATTAATCGCCTCATGACTCAGCCCCAGGAACTGCTGTGTGGGGGTTGGAGCTGGTCTGGGTGGCTCTGACAGTGGGCCCCTTACCTGGCCACAGGTGCATGAGAGAGGCCGGGCCTTATTACAGTCTGCCATAAACTTGAGATAGCCCCCTCCCCCGAGCATCCCCACCCTACCCCCCCCCCCATGCCCTGGCAGCTGCAATTTGCAGAGGAGGGCCTCCCCAGTGGGAGATGTCACTCTCAGCTTCCAGGCCTCGAACATCTTAAAGAGCGGGGAGAAGAGGGGGGAGGTCATCACGAGTGGCGCAGAAATGGGGGTGGGGCAGACAGCAGCTCCATTTTGTCTGGTTTCTGTAGGACCCGACATTTGTGGGTTTGATATCAAGAAACTTCACGTCATCTTATATTTCAAGAACCAGTATCACTCCAACAAGAAACCAATCCGGTGTAAGGTAAGCGTGAGGCTGCTCGGTCTCCCACCCAACGACGACCACCTCCCCCGAAGAGGGGGTCTTTTGCCCAGCAAGGTTGGGCCCGCTCCAGGGCAGTCTCATGGAGTGAGGAGCACAGCGACCCTCTCGGGCAGGGTAGAACGACCCCTGGGGGGTTTCCAAGACTGTAACTGTTGACGGGTGCCGGAAACTTCCTCTCTCTAACGGAGCGGCCGGTGGTTTCAGACGTGGCGGCTTCTCCGTTAGCAATAACCGTAACAGGTAACCACTACGCTGTGGGGGAAGTCACCTCTCCACAACTCATCACGGGTTCCGTAGGCTCAAGTGTACGGTTCAAACGTATAAATCCTTACAGTCCAGTTGTAGAACAAGAGAGTAAAATAGTGAGACACCTTTCATGGTAGCACGCTCACCTCCTGGACGGCCAGAATCTCACTGCTAGGTCTGCGCACCGAACGGGCAGGAGAGAGCGAGTTATTACTAGCCAAGGCTTCTATCTCCTTTGGGGGAGTGCAAGCCCCCTGATTACAGGTAACCACATACGTCACAGGAAGGAGTTGTACCGCGGGCAATACAGCGATGAGAGGGGCATGATCTAGGGGTGTGCGTGCATTCGGAAGAGGAGGGATTAGGGGTACACATGTGGCAAGATGGGTGGGTGCTACATTCATAATGGTCCTTGAGCCAGAGACTTGATCTCTAAGCTTTCAGGGGAAGCAATCCACTGCTGCTAACAGCAGGGAGGGACCCCCACCTCTTGTGGGGTACACAGTTGTGTCTGCCTGCTGGGGATGGTGGGTGCTTTCAGGGTTGTAACGGGACAGTTGTTTCCATTCCCTGCAAGCAGTGCCTGAGGTCTGACGTGCACATCTGGGGGACAAGTCTTCACAGCCCACACGACGCCACCAGGGTTCCTGCGGGAACCCTCCCTCAGAAAGCCTTGAACTTGGAACCCGCTGGCTCCGCCCTCCCAGTGCCCATCTCCTGGCTGTGGCTCTCCGGGAGCGGGTGGCCCGAGACCTGGGTGGGAGCAGCCCGGCATCACCCTTGCCCTCTCTGCCCTGGCATCTGCAGGTGGATGCCTTCACTCACCTCTACACCCTGGTGCTAAGACCAGACCTGACGTACGACGTGAAAGTTGACGGCCAGTCGATCGAGTCGGGCAACATCGAGTACGACTGGAACCTCACGTCCCTGAAGAACACCGAGAAGGCCTCCGAGGCGGCCAAGGGCTGGGACCAGGCTGCAGAGGAGGGCCAGACCCAGGTTCGGAGTTTTCCTGAGACCACGCCAATGGGGGTGGGGAGTGGGGGTGGGCATTGAGTTGACCCCAACTCCTGGTCATCCCTGGTGTAAAGTTTATTTGGACGCAAAACAGAACCGGAGACCCAATTGGAAGTTTTAAGGCAGGCTTTATTCGGGAAGCTTGCGGGCAGGTTCAACAGCTCGGGGGAGAATAGCTGAGGAAGCCGGGCCAAGGGAACAAAAGGAAAAGTTTTCATAACCCCTTGACCGGCACAGGTGTTAATCTTCAAACAAAGGGAGTGCGCACACAGCTGGGTTTCCTAAGGGAGATGGTCCTTAAATCTATCTAAAAGTCGAGGGAGCATGGGAATGCGTATCTTTTAGAAACAGGCAAGCACCTTGATTCTGAGTACAAAGGGTTTCAGGAATTTGCGATTAGGCACAGGGAGGGTTTAGCAGGAGTGAGCTCTTGAGAGGTAAAATGGAGGTGCTGCGCCTAAAAATGGAGTCTCTTGTGCCAAGACCAGACACCCGGTATGGCAAGGAAGAACCGCCCCTCGCAGGGTTTCCAACCTCCTCGGGAACTGGATCCGACAGGCCTTTCTTCCAGGAGGCTTGAACCCTCAGCCTTCGGATTAGCAGCCAACCAGGTTGACTGTACCCCTGGGGATTCCTAAGTAACCACCAGCCCCCTGCAAACAAAAACCTATCATCATCAAGTCGGTGCTGACGCATCGCGGCCCTACAGGGCATGGTAGAACTGGACCTCTTGAAGGGGGTGGGTGGGGGCGAGGCAAGCCTCCTCTTTTCCCCCCGGAGCAGCTGGTGGTTTCTGAACTGCTGACCTGGTGGAGGTTTGGGACTGCAGCTCCACTCTGCGTCCAGAGCCGAGAGTTTAAGAGGGTACTGGGTAACCACCCAGCTGTGTCACTGCACAAGCAGCAGTCGTGCAGCTGCTGTCCTTGTGGACCGGTACTCTCTAGTCCAGTCACGGCAGCCCGGGGCACCACCGAATGAAGCACTGTCCAGCCCTGGGCCACCCTCACGGCCGTCCCGTGGAACCCCGTTGGCACAACCACCGTGCCAGTCCCGTCTCACGCAGGGTCCTCCTCTTTCTTGGTCGCCGTCCGTCCGACCGGCCAGATGGATGGCCTTCGCCAGGCCCTCTCTCCATGATGTCATGTCCAGAGTGGGTGAGACCAGGTCTCCCCTTCCAAGGGGCCTTCTGACTGTACTTCTTCTGAGACAAGATTTGTCATGAGCCCACCCCCGGGGGACGAATAACAGAAATGTGGGTGAAGGGAGACAGTGGAGGGTTTAAGATACAAAAACAACAGTAATAATAGACCTTTGATGGAGGGTGGGAGGGTGGGAGAGGGAGGGGGGAAAAAGAGGAGCTGATACCAAGGGCTCAAGTAGAAAGAACTAGCTCTGAAAATGAGGGATGATGGCAACATAGGTACAAGTGTGCTTGCTGCAATTGAATGATGGATTGTGATAAGACCTGTAGGAGCCCCCAGTGAAGTGATTACCGCATACGCTTGTGTAGAAGCTGAGTTTTCAGCACACTTTTCATGCGGTTTTTGTGGTGAAATGAGGTGCCTCGGCTGATATCGGGGTCGACATAAACTCGAGTACATATGGTAGTAATAGTCATAAGTTATAATAAATGATTTGTCATGAGGACCACATACTACCCACATGCCCCAGAGCCTGTGCCATCATTATCAGCCCCATCATCTGCACCTTTCTAAGTAGAATGGAAGCGTTTGACAACTTGTGAGATATATGCAAGGAGGGCTGGTTTTATTATTTTTTTGGGGGGGGGGTTGTGTGTGATTTCTAAAAAATGTTTTAATCATTTTATTGGGGGCTCATATAACTCGTATCACAATCCATCCATCCATTGTATGTCAAGCGCATATGTACATTTGTTGACCTCACCATTCTCAAAATATTTGCTTCCTACTTAAGCCCTTGGTATCAGCTCCTCATTTTCCCCTTCTCTCCCTGCTCCCTCCTCCCTCATGAACCCTTGATAATTTATAAATTATTACTATTTTGCCATATCTTACACTGTCCAATGTCTCCCTTCACCCACTTCCCTGCTGTCGTTATCCCAGTTATTTTTATCAATAGAAACAGGAAGGGGGCTGAGCCCCGGTGGCGTAGTGGTTGTGCGTGGGACTGCGGCTTACTGGGATGGAGGTTCAATTCCAGCTCACGGGAGCAAAGGCTGGGTCTTCTACTCCCACCACCAGAGGGCAGTGATGCCTAAAAAACTAAAAAGAAAAAGAAACAAAGGATACTGTATCCCCAACCTTTTTTTGGGGGGGGGCATCACTGCCTCTGGTGGTCGTGGGCATTACCCAGTGCTGCTCCTGAGAGCCACCGCTGGATTTAAACCGCCAAACCCGTGGGCCGCAGTCACGCACTCAACCACTTATGCCACCGGGGCTCAGCCCCAACCTTCTTAAAAATGAAACTTGTATTTTGCACCTGCAAGTGAAATTTTTTTTCTTTTTGGTAACAATCTTTTAAAGGAGTGCCTTAGTTGAGGAAATCCATTTCAGACCATCCGTGCTGTATCCCACAGTTTAAACTACCTGTAGATCTCTGCTGAGCTTTTCCTACCTGCCTTCCCCCTCCCTCCTTCCATGGATCGCTGCTCCCCTCCGGGTCTGGTCTGGTGGATTCCTGTCTCCCCCTCCACCCAAGTTAATCCCCCTCCATCTTCTCGCTCCTCTGTCTGGGCACCTCTGGGGTTGTCTTGGTTCTCCACCTGGCTGACTGACCCAGGAGGCACAGACACCAGAGGGAAGTTTCTCACTCCCAACCCCCTTCTCTGTAGGCTCCAGGGTCTGTTCCTCTGGTAGGAAAGTTTCTATCTTAAAAACAAAAACTCAGACTGAGTCCCGGTGGCATCAGTGGTTGAGTGCGGGACTGTGACCCGCGGGCTTGGCGGTTCAACTCCAGCAGCGGCTCTCAGGAGCGGCACTGGGTAGCACCCACAACCACCAGAGGCAATGATGCCCACAAAAACAAAACAAAACAAAACAGGGCTGAGCCCCGGTGGCGTAGTGGTTGTGCGCGGGACTGCGGCCCACTGAGATGGAGGTTCGATTCCCGCTCACAGGAGCAAAGGCTGGGCTGCCTACTCCCACCACCAGGGCCGTGATGCCTAAAACAAAACCAAAAAACTCTCAGACAATATCTGTCTTTTTGTGATAGACACCTCTCACTCAGGGTCTGGTCTCTGCCCTGCAGGCTTCATGGTTGTCTTTACAGTGATGCATGGTACTC
>PVJH01046101.1:0-12025 GCA_004026705.1 Nesogale talazaci | reverse complement strand
AAGAAGCCATGGATGCCCACAGCTTTAATCTCCACAAATCAGTTTTGTTGAGAGAAGTTACCATCATCTATAGACCAGGTGGATGTTCAAGACAGCGGGCTGAAAGAGAAGGTAGGGCCGTGCTGAGACGTAAATCGAGGTAGAGTTCAGACAAAGATGTGAAGCAAAGGGTGGCTTTATTAAGGGAAAAGACCATTTGGGAGGGTAAGGGAGAGCAGAGAGGGGAGGGGAAGCATCTTGAGCTTCCGGGCGGGTCCCGCAACCTAAAGTGTAGGTTAGGGGAGTTGCATCTGGTACTGGGACGGCAGGGATATATATATATATATAAAATTTGAATATGAGCTGAAGGCAGATGGATTGAAAAGGGGAAGAGAAGTTCCCAGTGCTGCGGTTGCTAGGAAACAGTGCTAGAGAGAGTGGAAGACTGTGTGTCCCGTCCAGGTGGGGGGTCATCTTGTCCCTAGGAAACAACACCAGGGAGCTCTATTCTGTGGGTGAGGTAAGTTCTGGGGCGTGCTGAAGGCAGGTGCCTTGAAGTTCAGGTGCCATGAAGCTTAGTGGACCATCGGTCTTCTTGAAAGGCTAGAACAGAGGGTGCCTGGACCTGGACTCGGCCCAAACACAGGGCTCTCCTGTGACTTCAGCAGCTTACTCAAAACTCACAGATGGTCAGGCGGTACTGCAGGCAGTTTTTGTCATTCCACTGCCCATCGGTGTACATCTCCACGCACCGGTCTTTGCCCCTGCCCCTGGGCTCCCCTGGGTACCAGTTGGTATAATTCACAGGAGTCCCGTCCATGTCATTGAACTCCCCAGGGCTGGGGCCCTCAGTCAGACCCAGGTAAGCGTACGTGTTGTGCTTCTTCACAATGCTCGCAATGGCTGCATTCTCCTCCGGGTTCCTCGGGACAGCGATGTGGCCTCCTGCCCTGGCACATGACTCTTGGATGGCATCAAAGTTGACTGACTGCCCGTTGGTGGAGAAGATCTTCTCTCCCACTTTCAGCATGGAGCCCTGCAGGCTGAGAACTGAAAGCAAGGTACCAGGTCAGGCCATTGGCCGCTATCTCTATGTCCTGACTCCCCAAGGCAGCTGTCTGCTTGCTCCCCAGTCTCTTCACCTCTGCTTCTCTGCACCTTCCTTCTCCCGTCTAATCTTAGCCTTTATAACTTCCCTCTGCGCACTCATCCATTTGTTTATAACTCACTCATCCATTTAGCCAATCTCGGGGCCTCCAAATAGTGCATGGAAAAACGTCATTAGCTTTGAGCATCCTACCACATCCCCTCACCAGATTTTTTTAAAGTTGCCTCATACTTACTGATCGCTCAGGAATTCTATAGAAAACAAGAAAGGCAGGCTCAGGGAACAACTGCTTCCCAGAGCTTAGAGAGCTCTATCTATCCCGTCTCCTTCTGCGCCTGCCCATCACATCTCTAGGTTTTTCACATTTCTAGGTTCTGGAGGCAGGTGCGGTGGAGGAGAATTGTGGGAAAGCCCCCCACTTTTGAAGGTCTCCAGGGTCCCACTTACCTCCCATGGACTGCAGGATCTGATGTCGGAAGTCATGGAGGGTGCTTTGGAGTTCCTCGTCCATATAAGCTGAAAGCCCTGCATAGAAACCCCACCCAGGGTGAGGGTTCAGCCAGCAGCTATTGTCCCAGTCACAGGCCTGACACTCTGTCCTTTATTTGTCTGTCCTCACTGCCTGGGTCTCCAGTTTATCAGACTACAAATGTTTTCACACTCCCAGCAGACCCACCCTTTCTGGCAGTTTTATGCCCACAGAACTACCCCTCTCCCCACCCCCTTGCTTTTTCTTGGCACAGCCCTCAAATAGCTGGCTGGTGATCTCAGTGGGAGGTGGGGGACAGTTCTCCTGGTACTGGGTAGGGTCTCTCCCCACCCCATATGGTACTCTTGACACCTCTTAATTATTACTCAAGAGTGTAGGAGGCCCCTCTGCCTGCAGGGTAGCCCAACATCCAATCAACTGCCACTTCCAGCCCAGACAAGCCCTTGACTCTTTCAGAATGACCTCAGCACCACAACCCCAGGAACCATCCCTCTTTCAACACCTGTCTGCCCCGTCCCCCTATAGCAGGCATGATATGCAGAGCTCTCCAGTGTTTTCAGTCCTGCTGCTCACTTAGCTCTGACGCCTCCAGCACCCCTGCCTCTGATTTGGAGGACCTGCTCTGTGGGAACTTCCCATTGACCCTTGGGTGGCCATGACTTTTTGCTGAGTACTCTCACAGGCTTTGGACAGCCACCTAAAAATGTCACCTCTGGCTGATCACCCCAACTTTACTCACCTGGGGGGCCCCTCTCTCCAGGCTCTCCTTTGTCTCCATGCTCTCCAGGGGCCCCGGGGACACCAGTCAGCCCATCACGTCCAGGCAGGCCTGGCATTCCTCCAGGGGGACCCATAGGGCCTGCAAAGAAGAGAGGCCATGGGTTAGAGTAAATGAAGACCACTGCAATGTCAAAGTCAAGTATGTGAAGTCTTTATTATATCTGGCTAGCCCAGACTGCAGGGAGTGACCATCAAAAGAACTGGCCCACCACTCTGCAGTCTTGATGTTTTTTTGGTCAATTCTTTTATATCATGCAGGGTGCAAGCAGGATACAAAAAGCAGAGAGAGCACGTTAAAAATTCATATATCACCAAGTAAGTGGTCGTGACAGAAGCAGAAATCAAGTAGATTTCAGTCAACTTTCCCCAAGTAGACTTCAGTAAGCTTTCCCGGCGCCTTATTTTATGACTCTTCCTGAGTTCTGTCTTTAGCTAAGTTTCCTTGGTAAGGGATGAAGAAACACACCTGCCCTGGGGAGAGTGACTTTCTGGTTCTTCCTGATAAGGAGGGGGGCAGGGGAGGGGGGAGGTAAGGCCAGGTTTACTGGTCAACACTCCATTCGAGTGATGAGCAAACACAGATTGCCTTGGACAGCACAAAGGCTGACCAGAACAGGACTCCTCAGCAAGGCTTTTGTAGACAAAAGGAGGGGGTGAAGGGACGGTTCCTGGAGGGGGAAGAATTTCGTTACCGTTTTAACTTAACCTGAGCTTGTCTGCTTCAGCTTCATGGTGCATTTCCCTCACACTTCTGTTGAGATGGTTGTCAAAAGACTTCCATTGTTGCTGGAACGATACCTGTTTTCCCTTGGGCACTTTGAGAGCAGAGCTTTTCAAGGCTGCTCCAACCTAAGGGGCCCAGGAAGCTCCCACCATATCCTGCCACTTAGATGTCCCTTAGACACATGTTTAGGGCCAAGCGAGGAGCCCACCATCCAGGGTCCTGGATGGATTTGCTTCTTGAAGATTGAGTATGGTCCCTTGAGCTATTACCTGGAGGTCCGGGGTCTCCTTTGACACCATCTCTCCCATCTCGGCCTGGCAGGCCATGGGATCCAGGGGCTCCAGGGAGACCAGGGGTCCCAACACAAACGTCCTTTACATCACACAGGATCCCCGACACCACGAGAAAGACCAGGGCAAAGGCCAGAGAGCACAGCCACATGGCTCCTCTCCCACAGCTTGTCCTACAGAGGGAACGAGATGAGCTCATCTGAAGCATCGCGTGCTCCCACGCCCGCTGTGCTCTGTTGGGCCACAGAGACTTGGGATAATCTGAGGACCTGAGAAGGCCTAGAAAGGAATCTGAGGAGACTGTCCCGAGAAGTGTCCATCATCGCAGGGCTTCTGAAATGGCATCACATCCCTTGCACACCCTTCTTAGGACTTTGCAGCCTGACTCTGCTTAACTCACTTCACCATGCCTGATTTCAGCTGCATCTTCCAGGTGGAGCGACACTCATGACCCAGGTCCTCACCCCCCCCCACCCCCACCCCCCAGAATGTTGGGAGGAGGGATGGGGCTGCGCAGTCATGGACTCTGTTTCTCAGGGATTGGAGCCTTGAAAGTAAAAGGAAATAACCTCGGCCCAATGCCCGGGACCCTGCCAATGATGGGAAGCTCCTTTTCCTCTGATGGACGTCCCCTTTACCCTCCACCCCCAGCAGACACTGATGAACGTCTGGGAGAGTGGGCCTGACTGAGGAGCATGGCAGAATATAAGTAGACTTTCATGCCCATCTCCTTGCACTCAATTATGATTCAGCGGGAGCCTCTTCCTTCCTGCATGGGCCCTGAGCAAGTCTACTGCTGCTGAACTGGCCATCATTGTCTGTAAGATGGTGTTCTGGGAAGGGCTCAGGACAAGGGGGCCCCCAGGACCCAGGGGACAAGGCCAAACTCACCCACACAGAGAACGTCCAGATGACAGGGTCAGAGAGAGGTATGGGCAGCACCATTTATAGGAATATGGAGCTGCAAGGTGCTCTCCCCACCCTGTCACAAGATCCTCTATTTGGGGGCGGGCCAGCCAAGAAGGGCCACTTAGTGGACACTGTTCATTTCCTCACAGGGCACTCAGGCTGAAGTAGGACCGAACCTCCTTAAGGGGAACTCAAGACTTACTATCAGGAACCCCAGGTCTATCAGAGGGGAAATTTCTCACAGGTTGTAGGCTACCCATCTCCAGCAGTGAAAGATTAGAGGCATTACACATACACTGATGGGGCATATCCTTGAGGAAGCCGGCTTCCTCTTGGACCTCTCTGCCCAGCTCTTTGCTGGTGACAAGTTTCAGAAACACAGGCTCCTCAATATCTACCCATGAAGAGAACATCTCTAGGGCCAGGTTCTGTTTCAGGAGAGCAAAGGGGCAGGCCACACAAGGATGTCTCTGTGTGACTTCTTATGGCCCTTTGAGCTCCACAGCCTCCTTAGCTTCTGACAGACTCCATTTTTGGTTCCTGGTTTCTTCTAGAAAATGTAGCACCCACAACTCAAGCTAAGGAAGGTCAGTCTAACCTGGAATGCCCTGCTCTGTGCTAGGACCTGACTTAGCACTGGATCGTGGACCTACTGGTCTTTGTTGCTGGGGTGCCCCACAGATTGAGTTCTTCTCCTTGTCCAGGTAAGAATCAAGCTTACTGTGCAAGCCCAAAGATGTGTTAGAAATAAGTATCTTGCAAGGGGAGATGTGGCACAGGCCCTCAGACTATACAGGCCCTGGTTTCTCTGAAGAAGGGAAAAGGAGAGATTTATAGAAGAGATTAAGTAGGAGTGGGGAGGATATGTTTATTAATGAACAGAGATGCAGAATTCTGGGAAAGTAGGTCTACAGGGTCATGGAGTGTGGTGTGCAATTAGTGTTCAAAAATGGAGCCCAACCAGTGGTGAGAGTGGTGATACCAGGAAGGTGAAGGGAAAGTGGAGTAGAAAGGGGGAATCAATTGTAGGGATCTACATAAAACCTCCTCCCTGAGGTACAGACAGCAGGGAAGTGGGTGAAGGGAGATAACAGGTAGTATTGATATGACAAAATGATGGTAATTTGTACGTTTTCAAGATTTTATGAAGGAGGCAGAGTAGGGAGGAAGGGAAAATATGAGGAGCTGATATCAAGGGCTAAAGTAGAAGAAGAATGTTTCGAGGATGATGATGGCAACAAATGTACAAATGTGGTTTGTATACAACAGGTGTATGTATTGATTGTGGTAAGAGTTGTGTGAGCCCTCAATAAAATGATTTTTAAAAATGGAGTCCTAGGTAAAGGTTTCTGGGTAGACTTTCTCACTTATTATGTGATGGTGTCCATGAGCTGGGAAGATGGTTCCTCAGGTTCAAGTCCTGGGCCAGAATATTCTTTGCTTTCAGGTTCAACTGGAGGTCATAGGTGTCAGTTTGCTCCTGTTCCTTTGACTAGTTTAAGGAGGTCACATGGCTGGATACAACAAAACAAAAGTGCTAACTAAAATATTATTCTCACAGTGGAGAAAAACACATTATCATTGAAAAAGACAAGAAACTAGTACATGTATTATAATACATGAAGTGGGCTATTGTAATATGCCACAAAGTAAACTATTAAATGGATGTGGAATGTGACTGAGGCCACATGTGTTGGCATGGGGAAATTTCTTAAAGCCATGGGAACTTGAAAGATGGGCATGGAGCAATCCAGCCTCTTGTCTGCTCTGTCTCACTTACGAGCCAGAACCCTTGCACAAGGAAGCCCCTACATCCAGAAGGTTGAGTCCAACCCATGGCTATCACCAAGGAACCCCGGGTCAACACAACACAAGGCCCTTCTTCCCAAGCTGTGAAGCTCAATAAAGTCTTCCACAGGAGCGGCACTATGAATTCAGACACCCATCCTTCTCAAGACAGTATGTATCTAAGAGTAAACGAAGCACACGTCCATGCAAAGTCTTGTCTTGTGGATGAATAGTGATAGCGATTTTATTTGTAAAGCCCCAAACTGGAAACAATCGAAACATCCATCCTTAGGTGAATGGAAAAACAAATTGCATCCATCTCATGCAAGACTATACAATAATTACAAGTCACAAATTACAGATGCACACAGCAGCATGGATGACTCTCAAAAATACCATGCCAAATTAAAAAAGACATGAAAAAAGCATATATGTTTTTATTACTTGCAGGGAGAACTGTAGATAGGACTAACACGTCTATTAGTGACAGAAGGTAGATGCGTGGTTACCTGGAGGAGAAAGCCAAAGACAGAGCCAGGGACAGAGTCAGAGACAGGGACAGAGAGAGGAACTCTGAAGAGCACAGAGAAACTTCTTGGGGTGACAGATATATTCACTATCTTCATCTTGACAATGGATCCCAAGTATCTGTCATGCTAGCAAAGCATGCGCTTTAAATAGGTGCATTGTCATGTCAGTAAAATGGTTTAAGACCAAAAACAGGGGGGGGGGGTGAGCTAACATGAGAGCAAGATTAGCCTTCTTTTTTCTGAGAGTTTTCTTCCCCGGATGTCCTCAGAAGTATCTATAGGCTGGCTCTCAGACCCAAGGGTCTTCACAAGCCAAGGCTGTCCCTGCCGAGCCAATCATGATGATGATGTAAGAGGACAGGAAGCCCGCCCCGGAGGTCCTACGCAGATCACCCGTTAAAGAAGGAAACCTCAGGCTGTGGTCAGCCTCCCTTCTCACCCACCCAGCAGCTGGAGACCTCCTGCATACATACTCCCCTGCACAGTTCCCGCCCTGCCTGCCCCAAGGTTGGAGTCAAGCCTCATGAGTTGGTCTCCTGGTAGACCAGCTCTCCTAAGTCCAGTAGTACTTACTCACAATATTGTGTCCCTCCGTGGGCAAGAAATCCTTCGGCAGTCACAGACAGCCATAGATGGAAGTAAGTGGGGTGGAGCTGTCAACCGGATGAGAGACACCAGGTTCTGCTAGCTTTCCATTTCTCACCGACACCAGGACTCTCCAGTCCTAGGTCACCTTGGGAAGAACCCTGATGGCATAGTGAGTTCTGCATTGGGCGGCTAACTGGTCAACAGTTCAAATGGATGAGGATTTTGGTTCCTGTGGAGATTTACAGCCTCAGAATCCCAAAGGGGCAGTTGTAAGTCTGTCCTGGAAGGTTGCTTGGAACTCTGCCCCAGCTGCTGCCAGCACACAGTGTCCTCCTTGCAGATCTCATTCCCTGCTGCTAGGACAATGGGTCACTTCTCCTGAAAGCTTTGGGTAAATCAAGTCTCCAGCTGAAGGATAATCAAGGTGAGACCACCATTGTGAGTCAGTAGTCCGGCCCATCTTGTCACATGTGTGCTCCCAACACCTCCCCTTCCTATTTTGGCATATGTCCCTAGATCCTCCCTCTCATTGCTGTGGTACCTATAGGATAGCCCCTTCCTGTGACATATGTCCTTACCTGTCATTAGGGGGCTTGGACGCTCCCAAATGATTGTAAAACCTTGGTTAGCAATAAACTCTCTCTCTTTCTCCTCCCCCTCCCCCCCACATGGAGCACCAAGTGGAGCTGAGGTGAGCAGGCTCCCACGAAATGTAGCCTGTCTGATTCCGTTATTTCCATCATATGTTCTGTGACTTTGCTATAATCTTTACTTATTATCGCTGTACAATTGCACCTACCAGATCCGTGAGGGGTAGAGGGAGGGGCAGACTCCCCTGACACATGTATGTAGCATGGCTGCCTCTCAAGGCTGGATTATTGCATTCATCAAACACCAGGTGACCAGGTGACATGAGAATTGACACAGGGGCTAAAGCGTGGCTACTGACTGAAAGGCCGCGGTTCAAAGCCATCAGCTGCTCCTTGGAAGCCCCTCAGGGGAGACTTACTCCGCCCAGTAGGGTCTCTGTGAATGGGAATCAGCTTGACACACACAACAGCAGGTGAGAGCAAATTGCCTGAGCTGAGCGGGACCCCTCTGGGAAAAGTGAAAGAGGCCATCGTCATCGTGAAGCACTTCGGGGTGTTCCCACACTTTAGTTGGGGGTTGTTTTTCCTAAAAGTTAAAATGTTCACCTGTTTTAGGTACAGGGTTGGGTGGGGGGAATTTCCTGCAGAGCCTTACCCAATGTGAAGGGCAGTGATGTTCCTAGGAGCTCGTCACCCAGGCTGGTAAGATGGAGTATGTAGCAGGAGAGAGAGGAGTAGAAAGAGGAAAAAATAAATAAAATAAAATAAAATAAATAAATAAAAGGGGCTGAGTCCCAGCAGCATAGTGGTTGTGTGAGGGACTGTGGCCCATGGGGCTGGCGGTTCAAATGCAGCAGCAGCTCTCCAGGAGCAAGGCTGAGCTTCCTACTCCCACCAGGGCAGTGATGCCCCCCCCCAAAAAAAAAAAGAAAGCGGGCGTTTATCAAGCTTAGCACGCTCACCTCACTGAACAACAGATGGGCGGTCCCCCTTCCTTGTCACTCTACCCAGCTGAGCACTCAGGGGTTAATAGTCTTCTTTGGGGGTGTTTGTATGAAGACATTGACACAGAGCAGATTGGATGAGGACCACACAGCCTCCTATTTGCCCTTGGAACAATCAAAGCATTAAAGAAGGGGGGCTGTTGTTGAGAGGGGGCAGGGGTCATGTAGGGTGCTCAACCCCAATGAACAAGTCACCTCCACTCAGATGTCAGGAGAGTGATCACATAGAGATGTCACTGGCCTTGGTTCACCCTCTTGGATCATACCTCCCCGCCCCCAATGCATAGCCATTATTAAAAACAAATGCTATTATACTATACCTAGCTGGGCACACTTTTGAAGAAAGTCCCCAGGTGCCATGAAAACTATCAATGTTATGTGACTATCAATGCTGTGGCTTGTGTGACTATCAATGCTGTGGCTTTAGGTAGTATCCATACTACCCCGTCTCTGTGTCCTGTAAGGGTAAGCTGCTTCCTGCTTAGTGCTCACATCCACTAGGGCAAAAGTATCGAAGGATCCCAAAGTAGCACAGTGTCCTCCCAGGCACCAGTGGAAGCACAGCATGCACATCACAGTGGAGTAGAGTGGAGGGCAGGGCCAGAAGCTTCTTGGAATGAGCAGTCTCCATGGGATAATGTTTGAAACCGGGGTTAGGTAGTAAGAATCTCGCAGTCGTTCCAAGTCCTTGAGTGGGTCCAGGGAGAGACACACTTATTTGAAGCATTCCACACACTAGGCCCAAGAGGGAGGAAGTGGAGTGAGGTTTTAAAAATATTAGGACTTAGGACTGAGCCCCGGTGGTGTAGTGGTTGAGTGTGGGACTGAGGCCCACGGGCTTGGCGGTTCAAATCCAGCAGCAGCTCTCCAGGAGCAAGGCTGGGCCTCCTATTCCCACCAGAGGGCAGTGATGTGTGTTTGTGTGTGTATTAGGACTTGTATTAGTCTGGGTAGACTAGAGAAACAAATTCACAGACACTAATATGTGTATAGGAAAGAACTTTATATGAAAGAATAATTGTATACTGAGAAAGAATCCCAGTCCATTCAGTCCATTCCAGATGAAGTCCACAAGTTCGATATTAGCCCATAAATCCGATGTCAGTCTATACATTCCTCTTTAGACTCACACGACCATGTAATGAGTGCAGGAATATCACAACCATGGGGTGGACAGTATTGTGGATCCAGTGATGGTGGAAGCATCTCCGTGGAGGCAGGGGTCTCCCCGTGGGTCATCCAGTTCCAGAGCTCTGACTCCATCAACATAGCTCCATGTGGCTTGTCAGCAGAAAGACAAAGCAGAGAGTGTGCGTGTGGCCTCCCGTGAGCTATTTATCTCCTCCATGCCTCCAAAGGAGGACATCACGCTGTGACCTGATTGAAAGGCTAAACTCCACCCCTTTACAAGTTGACAGGAGGTTAGGTAACTGCCACAGGACTTAAGTTTCCAGGAAGATGGTGTAAGCATCTTTTTTGCTATTCTTCCCCTCAAAAACTATGGATGTTATTAGTGAAGCAAATAAATATAAATGTTCTTTGAGGGATGGAGAGAAGAAGGCAGAGTGACTGGGAACTTCAGAGGCCTCCAAGCAACAAGGCGCTATTTCCTAAGTTTTCTTTTTTTCCTCAGGGATGCCAAGTTTGGAGCTGGAGACACTGGCAGTCTGGGAACAGAATCAGGTGTATAAAGAACTAAACACACAAAAGACACCTCTCACACATGCTGCTTACTAAGAGAGAAAACGCTCAGATCACGACAACTCTACTTCATCAAAACACCACATCCAACCCTGTATACAGCAAAGCCAAATGTGGAGCCTGACTGTCCACCATCACCAGGCTATAAGAAGGTGCACGACCCCACTGGCCAGAGTGGTTTCAGAGAGGAACAAGCAGAGAGCCATTTCTCTCATCACCACTACACACTAATAAGCTCCCTCCATTCAGACATTAGCTGAGGTCACGTGGAAGCCTAGATTTTCACTCCCATGTGGAAACAGCGTACTCACGCTTTCTTTCCCTGGCATTCTGCTGTGGGGTATCAGAGGAAGCCTGCTTATTAGAGCCGAGTGGTTTCCCGTCATTCAGGAGGTAAATGAAGGGCTTCCACAACCTGGTGTCAGTAACGGACCAATGAAGAGTAGGAACAAGGCACTTTGTCTTTTCCAGTCTGGACAAGGTCATCAGTGACTTAGCGGGAAGGTGGAACCTCAGGCTAAGTGGGACACAGAATTTTGTACCCTCTGATGCAGTGACAAGACAGTTTCTCTCTTCCCCTGACAAAAGAGTGTCAGAGAATACCATCTAAAACAGAAAGTTTAAATAAGATCCAGAGTCTTAAAAAAAAAAAAAAGGACGTGGATATTAAGCTGTCTAGATTTCAGGTCCAAATCTGTTGTCATACCATAGAAAACCTCCAAAGGAATGAAAACGGACAAGCATTGTCTCATCATTGAGCCACACTTGTTTGCTTAGCACTAATGTGTGCAGGTCCCTCACCTGACGCTAACCAAAAGTTTGGTAGTTAAAACTCACCTGTGGTTCCCAGGAAGAAAGACACGATGGTCTGTCCCCCTAGTAGGAGTAGGAGGCCCAGCTTTGCTCCTGGAGAGCCGCCGCTGGATTTGAACAGCCAACCCAGTGGGCTGCAGTCCCGCACTCCACCACTGCGCCACCGGGGCTCAGCCCCCCATGAGCTTGTTGATGAGGAGACCTTTGGGGCGCTTTCTACTCTGGTATATAGGGCTGCCGTGACTTGGAATCAAGGGCACGTACCAAACCCTAGTAATATCAGATGTCACCTACAGATAAAAAAAAATAAATTGCCAGAGACAGAGAAGGACATTTTATAGACACCGATAAAAGAATTAGTTCCTGAAGAAGACCTAGGCATTGTAACTGCATATAAAACAAAAGCAGAACAGAAAATGTTATAAAGCAAACCCTGATAGAATGAAAAGGAGGAGTCAAATCTACCTTGACGGTTGAAGACGTCAACACTCCTTTCTCAGTAATTGACAAGCAACTAAACAACATGAGGAAAGATGGGTAAGAACTCAAGGAAACCAAGAGGCCACAGAATCTGATCAGCATCTGCAGAACCGTCTCACCAACAATAGCAGATACATAGTCTTTCCAAGGAAGTGCCCGTGGCACAGATAAAACAACCATATTCTGGCTTGTAACATAAACATAAACACTTTATAAGAACTTAAATTATACTGTATATTCTCTAACTATAA
>PVJH01046100.1:0-12018 GCA_004026705.1 Nesogale talazaci | reverse complement strand
TTTTTTTAGTTTCTATTTTATCTGATGGCAGAAAAATAATAATTTTAATAGATTCAGAAAAAATTCCCAAACAAATGCATAAGATGTTCTTATGTGTCAACTCACATCTTCTTTTCTGATTTAGGTCATGATTGCTTATAAAATTCCATACAGACTTGATTTTCCTTTCTGTTGTCAGCCTCTAGTTCTCTAGCCCATCTGTCATCCCTTGTCTTGAGTTACTGTTCTCCAGTTATAGCCGCCTATGCAAATAGGGCAACAGCAGGTATCCCTGCAGTATATGGAGATCCTCTCTCTGGACAGCTGCTGCTGAATACAGATGTGGGACCTCAAGCAGCCAACAAGCTGCTATATGCAGGTGCCAGATTTAACCATTCAGGGAAGATTGATTTTACTGTCCACTGGGTTTATGACTGGGGAACGTGCTTCCCAGACCTGCTTTTGATTAAGTCAGCGAAGTGCTAAGGATGTTTTCCTTCTGAATAGATGGGGCTTGCTGCTTAAAAACAAAACAAGGGGAAAAAAACACTTGCTGGAAGAACTACCTCTACATGTGAACAGTATATATCTTAGAGGCATTTGTATATGCCAAGGGCATTCACAAATCTTTTAAATAACTAGCTAGTTGCATGGGGATCCGTGTGGGTTGGAAACCAGGGTAGATTACCATGAAAGTGAAGTAATTTAGTCTAGAAATATAGGCCTTGGTCAATCCTTTAAAAAGTGCTGTATTATTATTTTTTATCATATGAAACAGATGAGTAAAAAAGCTTTGGGTGATGTTTTTGGCTTAGTTCTCCCAGATGCAAATCCTGAGATTTAAATGCACTAAGTTTATTTGGGATGCACAGGTAGGAGGTAAGAAGTGGGACACTAAGACAGGAAGGAAGGAATCTAAGAAAATAGATGATCACTTGTAATAGGGGCTCAGTATACGTGGGGAGTTCTGTGAGAGCATGCAGGGCATACATTAAATCATCTCTCCATCCAGTCTAAACCCAAGAGAAGCTGTCTCTTTATTCTCTAACACTTAATCAGGCATTGGCTGAGGGCCCCTTCCTGGGACATGATGGTGGACATCGTTATGTGCCATGTAGATTCCTCTTTAAGGAAGAATTTGTAACCCAGTTCCTGGGAATACATTCAGCAGACAGGCATCTGCCCGAGAACCGCCAGCAATTGCTCAGTTGTAGAGAGCTGCCATGCCAATGTCATGCCATTTCCTGGTGATCTACATTCAGTGACGAATTAAAGTGAGAGTTTAAAGGTCTTGCCATTTTGGCATTACTTAGGACGCTTCTAATTGAGCTTCAAAATTCCCACGGGGTTGACTGATGATGGTGTTGTATATGCCAAGGGCATTCACAAATCTTTTAAGTAACTGTTTAGCTGCATGGGGATCCATGGGGGGAAGACACAATGAAAGGTGAAGCAACTTAATCTAGAAATATAGGTCTGGGTCATTCCTTTAAAAAGTGTTTTATTATTTTTTTTTAAATCACATAAAAACAGATGAGTAAAGAAGCTTTGGGTGATGTTTTTGGTTTAGTTCTACCAGATGCAAATCCCGAGATTTGCATGCACCCACTTTATTTGGGAAGCACAGGTAGGAGGTAAGAACACAATACCACAATCACAACACAGCATCTCCCCTTTCCCAATCCTACTTCCGTCCTCTCTCTCCCATCGTTGTGTGTACTGACCCTAACCAAACCAAACCAAACCAAACCAAAGGAAACCAAAGCTCTTCCCATTGAGTCAGTGCCGACTCAGAGCAAAACTATGAGACAGGGTAGCTCAGCCTCTGGAGCTCTTTGTGGGAGCAGAAAGCCCCACCTTTCTCTTGCAGAATGGCTGGTGGTTTCTAACAGCAGCCCTTGCAGTTAGCACTTCAATGCCTAGTCACTCAACGGAGAGCAATGCAAACTAGGGGGTGTGGTGAGTGAGTGACCAGAGAACTAGGAATGTGCACCACTGAGGTGTTGGTTGGAGCCCAGAGAGATGCTGGCAACCTCACAGCTGGTAAGAAGGTGGATGAGTGATTGGACGGTGTGGCGGTGATGAGTCTACGTCGATTTCATGATTGAGGTGTAGGGGTGGAGTCCAGCCTGTTAATCTGGAGATAGCCATTGAGTAGCCGATGAGGCCTCTGTGTGGGCATGGCTTTCTCATGAGAATTCTGGGAAGTCTTGTATTATTTTCCCAATTGGAGAAGAGAGACTTTCCTCTCAGTCTCTGAGAGTGAGTCTCTGAGATGACGAATTATGGACAAGACAAGATGGCAGCATCCAAGGAGCTGGAATAGCTGTATGAGAAATCACACAGTCTTACCCTAATGGAACCAGAACTCTGAAGCTGGAGAAGCCACGTGGAGACCCCTGCCAGTGCTGAGTTGCTTCTACCACCACTGGATGCTGTTGATGGACCCTGAGCCCTGGAAGCAAGGAGCCATGGGAGACCCCTGCCAGCGCTGAGATTCTGCACCCACTGGCCTATCATTTTGTGAGTTGGAAGGAGACTTTATAGATTGGTATCGGGCATATGGGCTAATATCGGACTTATGACTTTGAACTGGACTGGGCTGGGATGCTTTCTCAATGTTCCATTCCTCTTGTATATAAACCTTACCCTTGTATCCATATGCGTGTCTATGAATTTGTCTCTCTAGTCCATCTGGACTAACACAGACAGTGCGAATGAAAGTCAAAAAACACAAAGCAAAATCATCAGAGCAAGGTAAGAGCAATAAACACTGAGAACAGAGCCAGAAATGCCTAACGTATCACTTTAGAAAGAGAAAATGGAGGCAAGAAGCAGGAGTCCTGGAGACAAGACAAAATCAGTGTCTTCCCTCTGTTACCTATTCCCTCTTGACATTCGGCTGGAGAGCAAAAAGCAGAGACAGCTAATTCAAAAATAGAGGTGAGACTACCACCCTTGTATAACTGAGTGGGGGATAGCTCAGGAAACTCCTAGAGGTAGGCTTTCTCTCTCTTAATGAAATCATTAAGCTCTTTTTCACAGACATTGCCTCAGAGACAAGAACTGTAATATCTTGTGAACTGCATATCCCAGAATCTGGCACCTAGTGTCACCTGATGGAAACAGAACTTTCATGGACTGATATTCCCCAAATCCCTCACACCTTATAGGAACATTGAAATGCTTCCTACATTTGTGTGAACTGAGTAATGCTTATTCTTTGTCTCTGTTTCTAGGGTCTTATGTCGCTCTCCCAAGGCTTTAATAACTTTCTTTAGCCTTGCCTCTCTGTCTGACTATAGTAATTGTTTCTTCAGTAAAAAACAAGAATCTGCTCTGGGCTTTATCTGAACAGTCACAGCTAGAGAAGTTAGAAGCGCTGGCTCTGAATTGTAAACATCCATTCAAATCCCAGCTTCCTTGTTTGTTAGTACTATTATGCTAGCAAGTTTCTAAAACTGAGGTACCTGGCATCATGACATGGCTGACATAAGGTTTGAATCAAAGCTCTATTTTGTGACAGCCTTTGGCTTCTGCATCCTCAGGCATTCCCCCCCAACCCCAGTCTTTGGGCATCTGGCTGAGTAGAAGCTGATGACTCTGACCCCCTATCAATCATCTTGCGTAATTGGCAGACCTTTGTGCTTTGGTAACTAAAGCAAGGGTCAGGTTTGTGACTATAGGAGGACAAGTTCACTCAAGATGTTCCAAGAAGAAGGTCATTGCTGTTGACCTACCAGCCACGTGTCTGTAATGATGTGATCATCACACACTTCCCTTCTCCGTGTTTACTATGAAAGCACAGCTCTTTTTTGTCTGACTTCAGAGCAACTTTGTATGATGAGGCTTCAAAAAGTTCATGGGAAAATCCTATTTTCTTTAAATTCAGTTTTTCTACAAACTTTTTGAAGCTCCTTTCATATTGTCTAAATCAGTGGTTCTTAACCTTTCTAATGTCATGACACCTTAAATATAGGTCCTCATGCTGTGGTGACCCCCCCACCAGGCAATTATTTTCATTCCTACTCCATAACTGTAATTTTGCTACTGTTATGAATCATCATGTAAATATCTGATATGCAGGATATATGTTCATCATTATAAGTAGAACATTATTAAACATAATTAAAGCATAGTGATTAATCACAAAATGATATGTAATTATATCTTGTGAAACATTCATGTCTTTTATGATGGTCTTAGATGATCTCTGTGAAAGCATGGTTCGACTCCTCAAAAAGGGTCGTGACCTATAGGTTGAGAACTTCTGGTCTAGAAGGTTTCTAGCCAATTTACAAATAGTTTTATTCATCAGTTAATCTGTTTACTTTTCTTTTTAAAAAGAACATATTCTTTGTGTGTGTGTGTGTGTGTGTGTGTGTGGCATCACTGCCCTGGTGGGAGTAGGAAGCCCAGCCTTGCTCCTGGAGAGCTGCTGCTGGGTTTGAACTGTCAGCCCTGTGGGCCGCAGTCCTGCACACACACAACTACTACGCTACCAGGGCTCAGCAAAAAAAAAAAAAGAACACATTCTTGAACTCTGACAGCATCTAGACAAATTTCTTAACCCTGAACTTTGATTTTCTCATCAAATAATGGCTTTCTTCATTTGGTTGTTATAAAGATGGGTTCATGTATGCAAAGTACTCAGCACATAGTGAACTTTGTTTTAGCCAATATTTCTATCATTGCTATTCCTTATCTTTGAATAGAAGGGCGCACCAGTAGCATTGTGTTGGGCTGCTAAGCACAATGTCGTAAGTTCAAAACCGCTCTATTGAAGAATGAAGAGTACAGCCTCAGCAATTCAAAGGAATAGTTTACTCCATCCTGCAGGGTCTCTATGAGTCATAATTGACAGCAGTGAGCTAACTTTTAATTTCCAAAGACTTCTGTAACACATTATCATAGATCGGTTGACGTTGAACATTTAGAATCTGAGGCACTCAGTGTATGTAAGCAGAGCAGCCAGAAAATAGAGTTTCAACTTCATCTTAAAGTCTTGATATGAGTCTAGATTTCATGTTGAATTTTAAAGTTTTACCCTTTCTTACAATATTAAACCTACTTTTATGCTGACCTCATAATAAATTCTAAAGGAACTATTTTATTTGTGGCTTGGTACACACAGAGGCCACAATCTATTCCCAAGGGCTCTTTTTCAAATGGTTGAACACATTCGGGATATGTTTGCTTATCCTCAAATGGTCTTAACTCACAACATTATCCATACATTTTTACAGTGACTCCCAGGAAAAGACATACTCAAGAAAGTAGCAGGACATGTCCTGTTATTTTCCTGTGATTCTGTAATTAACTGAAATGCATGCACTCTTACAATTGTGTGCTCTTCACCAGTTATATAGCACCACAAGTTATCTACCAGTCTCTGACAACTCCCTGCTCTCAGGCTAGTAGTCCAAATTCAGGGTGCCAGTAGGGTCATGCTCTCCTTGAAGATTCTTGAGAAAAGATGCTTTCTTGTCTTTCTCTGCCTCTGAACTCCCAGATGTTCCACCTTTCCTGTAGTCACATGCCCATTTTCCTTCTTTTTGACCCTGTGTCTCTTCTACTTTACATGGAGTCAGTCACATGACCCACTCTAATCCATCATGATCTCATGTTAACTTCAGTGATAATATCTTCAAAGAACGTATTTTCAAAAAGAGTTGCCTTCTTGGTACTTGGAGTTAGAACTTCAACATACGTTGTGTGGAGACAATGTAAAACATTGTCTCTCATCATTAAATAACTTAGCAAATCTTTCTAGTTCTGTCTTTCAAGTACCCTGAGACTGGCTAGTATTCTTCATCTTTATGACTACCATTTCTGTGTGATAGCTAGGTTTTTGTCAACTTGGCTTGGCCAGAATTCTCAGTGGTTCTCTGTAATCCCCATGATATGACCTAACACAATGTAATAAACTTCATAATGGGTACAGCTATAAGCAGTTAATCAGTTGTAAGAAGAACATTAAGGTAGAGTGCAACGCCCTACCCCCCACCCCACCCCCTGCCAAGCCCCCACACCCCTTTCAGGTTACAGCTCTGAGGCAATTGCAAGGGAGTTTCCTCAGGATGGGGTCAACCACTAATAAAAGTGGATACTGTGGAAAAGTTTATTTTGCTTTTAGTTGAATGTAGATCCTGCATCTGACTCTTCGACCTCTGGTTCTTTGGACATGAGTCAGTGGCCTGCTATGTTGCCTGCTGATTCTGGGAGTTGTCCGTGGCCTACCGTCTGACCTGCTAACTGGATTAATCTGCTTTCATAGCCACCTGTTTGTTACTTTCCGGCTAAACTTGGGTTCATTAGCACCCACAGGTGTGCAACTCAGGAGGCGCCTCCAGTTTAACACCTGACCCATGGACTCAGAACCTGTCCAAACCTGGATATATATATATATATATATATATATATATATATATATATCCACACAATTAGTTTCACTTGATTTGCTTCTCTTGTGAAAACCCAACCCAAGGCATTGGGTTCAATTTCTACCATTTTTTCTTTTAATTGGATTCCATAATGGCTTTCTCAGGAGAAAGGTGGAACTGTCTATTCCCATAAACAGTTACAGTCTTGGAAACTCACAGGGGCAGTTCTTCCCTCTTGTACAGGCTTGCTTGGAGTTGGCATTGAAAGGGAGTGAGTTTGGCCTCTGTTTTCTACCGGTTTTCGGGTGGCATCATGGTGATCCGGCCCTCCCCCATCTTTTCTCAAAAATTACCATGATATGTATATTTTGTCATGACGGTGTCATTTGCTTTTGGAGTCCCCGGCGAGTCTCCCTTGTTTGTGAGTTAAATACCCACAACTTTCCACATGACTCCTCAGATGGCTTAGTCTGTCCGTTTCCTGTTTTCACGCATTCTCCTACTCTCCAGTTACACCCTGTAAATGTTCTTTGCATACACTGCTCGCTCTTTAAAACAGTGGTTCTCAACCTTCCTAATGCCATGACCCTTTGAAACAGTTGCTCATGTGGTGCTGACCCCTCCTCACCATAGAACTATTTTCATTGCTACTTCATAACTGTCATTTTGCTGTTATGAATTGTCATCTAAATATCTTATGGGCTAGAGGCATTTTCATTGTTACAAATTGAACATAATTAAAACATAGTGATGAGTCACAAATACATTAGGTAGTTCTATGTTCTGATTTAGAAATGTTTTTCTAATGACTAATAAATGTAATTTTGTCTTGAAGCCCAGTGTAGCATGGATAACAGTTTTCATGCTGGCTACTCTTCTGCGGGTGTATCTGAATGTGGGCGACCCCACGTAGAGATGGATAGAGGAGCGGTGTCTTCATTCCTAAGACCATCGGAAATAATGTGCTTTCTGATGGTCATAGGTGACCCCTGTGAAAGAGTCATTCAACCCCCAAAGATGTCATGACCCACAGGTTGAGAACCACAGCTTTAAAATGTTTCTTAGGCACATTTTGCATGTTCCATAAATCTTCCTGCAATCCACAGAGGTGCTCTGGTGCTGCCTACCTGAAATATCATTTAACTATGAAATTTTAGATTTCAGAGGGGGCTGTGAGCTCTTCTATCCCCTTGCTCTCGTTTTACAAAAGAAGAAACTGAACACAGATGTGCAAAATGAAATGTGTCAGATTGCAGCATCAGTAACGCAGCTGTGAGTTAAATGCTTGTCTTTGATTTGCAGGGCATGCTTCTCCCCCACCCCTCCTGCGCCACCACCTTACTTCTGTGCCTTCCTTATTGATATCATTCATTTCCATCTTTTCTACATACACCATCCAGGCACTTCTTTCTTAGGCATTTCAATAGGTTACTGCTTTTCTAAAGAAGTCACTATCGCTCCCTATAGTTGCTATTGAGCTGACCCAAATCCTGCTCCTCATGTGTGTCAAATAGACCTGTCCTCTACAGAGTTTCTGTGGACCACTTTTGGTGAGGTGGGTCACCAACATTTCCTCCAAGGTGTAGCGGGGACCTGCACTGCCAATCTTTAGGTTACTAGCGGGGTGCTGTAACCATTGGGTCTACTTCAGAACTCAAGTGAATTATCAAAGAGAGACAAAAAGACAACAGATTCCTAGACTCAATTGACCGTATATATTTTAGAGGAGATTCATGTCAATCCCATGTATTTTGGAGTAGGACTACACTAAAAAACAGACCCAAACCACTGCCATTCATTTGCTTCTGCCTCTTATTGAATCCATGGACAGAGTAGAATTTCCCCCTTTGGGTTTCCAAGGTCGAACATCTTTATGGAAGTTGAATGTCTCATCTTTCTCTATGAGTGGCTGGTGGAACCAAACTGCTGACCTTGCAGTTAAGAGTGTGTAACTCATGATGCCACCAGAACTCTGAGTTGAATTGTACTCCATAGGATTTTCAACGGCTGTCATCTTCAAAGAGCAGATCACCAGGTGTGTTAGTCCAGGTAGACTAGAGAAACAAATTCATAGACATGCGTATGGATATAAGGAAAAGGTTCATACACAAGAGGAATGTGACATTAAGAGAGCATCCCAGCCCAGTCTAGTTCAAAGTCATAAGTCCGATATTAGCCCATATGCCTGATACCAGTCTATAAAGTCTCCTTCCGACTCACAAAGTCACAGGCCAGTGGGTGCAGAATCCTGGCGCTGGCGGGGGTCTCCCCATGGCTCCTCACTTCCGGGACTCAGGGTCCATCAACAGTATCCAGTGGCGGTAGAAGCAACTCAGCACTAGCTAGGGTCTCCACATGGCCTCTCCAGCTTCAGAGGTCTGGTTCCATCAGGGTAAGGCCATGTGGCTTCTCCTGCAGCTCCTCAGATGCTGCCATGTTGTCTTGTCCATAGTTCATCGTCTCGGAAACTGACTCCCAACAACTGAGGAGATGGTTTTTCATCCCCACTAGGGAAATACTGCAAGATTTCCCAGAATTCTCAGGAGAAAGCCATACCCACACAGAGGCCTAATTGACTACTCACTGGCTATATCCAGATTAGCAGGCTAAACTCCACCTCTACATCTCAATCATGAAATTGACACAACGAATACATGACTGCCACACCAGGCTTTCTCCAAAGTATTTCTGAGTGGGCTGGAGTTGCCAACATCTGGATTTGCAGCCCACTGCTTAACTGTCTGTGCAACCCAGAGATTCCACAGATAGTAACAAAGACAGCAATACTAGGGATGGAGAATAAAGACAGGGTAGTGGAGAGTGATCTATGTAGGTATATTTTCTTTCACTTGAGCCTCCCTCTCTTCTCACTCAAAAAATTCAATTTCTAAAAAAACAAAAAACCAGAAAATTCGCTTTCTATCTCTTCTTCAAGTCTCAGTGCAAATGTGTTCCCTCCGCCCCCCACCTCCCGCTGCCCCCAAATCATGGACTCACTCATCTCCCACATAACATTTTTTTTATACACAACTATTCTCTCTCTCTCTCTCTCTCTTTCTCTTTCTTGCATCACTGCCCTGGTGGGAGTAGGGAGCCCAGCCTCACTCCTGGAGAGCTGCTGCTGGCTTTTTTTTTTTTTTAAACTTTGCAGCACCATGAAAGCACTTCCTTCCCTGGACTTGTCTCTCCGCATCTCTCTCTCTTGAGAGAGGTGGCATAGTGTGTTTAACCATATGAGCCAGCCTTTCTAAGACCACACCCTACTTCTGTCAATTTTTGATTGTATGAGTAGGCATAATACTTAATCTTCCTGAGCTTCAGTATCTTCATTTAAAAAATGGAGATAATACTACAATATCCCTCATGATAATGCTGTGGGGATTAAATGAATTAAAACATGCAAAGGGTATGGAAAACACAGCACAGGGTATGGAAAACACAGTACTTGACTACATCTCTATATGTTTTCCTTTTATCCATGTTTTCTCTTTCCTTTGGGACTTGACTCTAGGCCTAGCTAAAAACTATGTTTTGGAGTCCAGAGCAGAGGGGATCAAATCCTGGATGAACAACTTTTTCATGTGTAGGAACTTGAATAATTTACTCTTTCTGAATCTTTTGAATAAGGTTTCTTCACCTTTTAAATAACAAAAAAATCCATGCATTGTCATAGTTGCGAGGAATAAATAAGGTCATAATATAGAATGCTTGCTACCTTGCCTGTTCTCAGTCTTATCTTAACTCATGAAGAGCATAGGCAATACAAAACAACAACAAACCAAAACACCAAAGTGACTGCCATCAATTCAATTCTGATTCACTGCAACCCTATAAGACAGAGCAGAACTGCCCCTGTGCATGTCCAAGACTATAAATCTTTATGGGAGCAGGAAGCCTCATCTTCAGCGCCTGGGGTTGAGAACCATTGACCTTGTGGTTAGCAGTACAACGCATAAGCTACTACACCATTGCATTGCCATATAAGTCAGTGGAACACATTGTCTCTAATACCATTGATCTCAGTTACAAGTATGACAAAATGTGGCCTGAAGGAGTGAGTGAGCTAATGGACTTTGAGGTCTTTATACTTAGCATTAATATCACATTTATACTCCCTCTTATGCTACTTCCTTTCTAGGAACCAATGGTGAAACATGGAGGTTTCTCTGGAGAATGAATCTGGATTTTATCCCTTTTGCATTACCCTCTACCCCCGCCCTTGCAGGTACTCCAGGACAGTATGTCTTCCAATAGGCTGCTTATGCCACAGCACACACAGATGTAGCAGGTCTTACTATCCGAATCTAGAAATCAAAGGAAAACTTCTCAGAGACACTAGATTTGTCTTTCTTACCTTAGAGAATAGAATTTGAAATGTCCACTGGCAAACACAATGTCAAGACCCAACACAGATCTACCGCTAAGCTGGAACTTCTGCATGGACAGCCTGGAGGGACCTCAGGAAATGTCATATTTTGTGGTTATAATCCTTACGAACACTTGTGCTCAATAAAGCAGTGGTCTGTAGCCCTGACAGTGCACAAGCCCCTTATCAGCAAGAGCACATTTTATTTACTGGCCCCGCCAGCTCTTTTGTGTCACCTTTGTCACGCTATTCTGCCATTAAATTCAGCATCTGGCTTTCTTGCGTTTATGAAGTACTAATTTATTTTGGACCATTTTCAGGGCTAATCAACCAAAAGCCATATCCGTATGGCTCTGGGAAAACATTTCTCTTCTCACCTCACCCACGGTATAGCGTTTAGAATAAAACGCTTCATTAAATTACATCTCAGTGACAGACACGTGTCACAAGTTATTCTACCTGGCACTACTCCCAAGAGATCAGCATGAAAGCAAGTTGAAGTTAAAATAAAAATGAATCTGTTTTTGACTATCTAAGATTCAGTATGTGCCATAATTTCCCTTATATGATAATGTTATTTTTCTCTCTCTAGTCATTCTCTTTGTTAACAAAAACATCAGATAACTTTGAGCTCTGTTGAAAAGCTGCAAAATGAAATACAGCCTTAAATACGTGGCTGCTCCTTTTCTCTCATCTGTGCTTTCGTACTCTGTGCTGGAATCAATGCCTTCATCCTCATCAGTGTCTCCCAGATTTCTCCCGCATCGGCCTGCTTCTCTTCATCCGCAGAGATGCCACCTCAGTCCAGCGTACTCTCTTCATCAGGGCTACTGGAAGTGATTCTCTCTGGGATTTCTACCATAGCCTGGTTTCTTCTTGCATCTTTCCTCTGGGGTTTGACAGAGGATTAAAAAAATCAGTGTTAGGGGGATTGCTTTTATGCCCCTAATTCTTCACCTCTTGCATTCTTGTCCGTATCACGTGACTTGGCAATTCTCACTAGAGTGGTGACTTTATCTCATTCTCCTGAAACTCCTTTAAACGTCTTACCTTGAGCCATCGATGCCGAAGAAAGGAAGGGATGACTTCCTAGGTGAGTCCTCAGGACAGCCGGTGGGTTTACCTTGTTCTCTTGCAGGTCCGATCACTCCATGGGAGCAAAGACTAACCAGCCTGTTGTAGGGAGAGACGTGAAACTGAGTCCCTGGAAACAAGTTGAGATCAACCCAGAGCCAGGCCACTCACGGGAAGGAGTTTATCTGTCTAAATCACAGCTGACTCTGAATACAA